>CAUEHJ010000003.1:0-24180 GCA_958510785.1 Exephanes ischioxanthus
TTCTGCTCCCCCTTCTAGACCTGTTTCCCCCACTCGCGGCTAGGTACCGGACAGTTGCGCCCGAAAGTACACGTCGTATCCTCCGGATAGTACGGAAAAAAAAACACGATCGCAAAATGAGATGTATATTTATACTTCTCAATTACTTCAATTACTTTTAGTAATTGTCTGTACTATCGTACAGACAATTTGACCCTACAAGAAATCTCCATGCATGACTTAGTTAAAAAAAAAAAACATTGCGTGGTAGATTTAGCCAAAAAATGTTTACTGTATAGAAGGAACATGCAAACCCGCCGTGCTATCCGAGGTTCGATAAATAGATTATTTGAATTATGTATGATCTTTTATTCATTACAATTTCACTTGGAATAGATATGCGTGATTTAATTATTTAAAAAAATGATTTTAGCCCTGCTGCAAATATATTTGTTCTTTTCGATTACCGTGATATCTTCATATACGCGAAGCTCGAATACCTACTAATAAATTTTATTGTCTTTCAGATTACGTATATTTCGAGACGTCATCGACGTCTCCCTATCAAATACGAAGGATAGAGGAGTTGAATAAGGTAATGTTAATTGCACCTTCACTTCATTATTATCCCTATAAAAAAAAAAAAAAAAAAAAAAAAAAAAAAAATGTAAAAAATCGTATCACGAAACATGCAAATATATTAACGTTTTGAGAATCAAATTACTCTTGCAGCGACTCTGTATTTTTTTTAAACGCCGATTGAATTTTCCCAATCATGCCAATAATTAAATCTCAAAAGTATAATCACCACTCACGTATTATAAATCCAAAGCAGATGCGTTACAGAAATACAGAGTCGAAGAAAAAATGACAAATTGAATTTTTCGGAATATAATGTTGCAAATTAATGATTGACAATTATATATTTTCAGACGGCCAGTGGAAATGTCGAGGCAAAAGTTATGTGCTTCTTCAGGCGGAGGGATTTGCCTTCGACCTTGATTATGCTTGCGGACAAGCATCAGTGTGAGTGTACATTTGATTTCACCTCGATGAATGGAGGATATCTAGTGGGGTGATAGGTGCCCTTTAATCTATGATAATATCACGGACCGTTTTCACGCGATAGTCCGCACTGCGAGGCTCGTCAAGCAACACTGTACGAAACCTTACTCGTTCCATACGTTCCTTGTACTCGTACAAACTCCGAGTACCGTATCTAATTGCACACATTCTCGTTAATGACGATGAGCTACTCTTCCCGCGAGCTTAGGCGCATCCTACACGAAACTCATTGCTCTCTTAACGAACGCGTTTCAATCGAAAAGAAATAAAATTATGAAAAAATAAAAGAAATTACTCCTATCAAATTCGCCGATTTTAACGTGCCTTAGTAACGGTATTCGCAAAATACGTCTTTCGCACGAACGCCTGTATTCAAAATGGCGTCGAGTGCACACACACACACACAGCTCTTAAAGTGCTTACCACGCAACAGACCAAATACGTTTTTCTTATGTATGGGGAAAGAAAAAAATCCGCCAGAATCCAATGGCCATTTTCGGAATTCTTTTTCCGTCCTGATATAGGCGGGAGTTTAATCATCTTAACTGCAATCAAAGTAACTTTTATCTCTCCGCTATGCTATTATTTATTCAGCTTCCTTCGAGAAACAACCCTCTGATACAGTGCATATAACGTAGAAAAAAAAATCAAATTACGATACTCCATCCTAAAAAAGCAAACGCTTAGAAACAAAAGTTCACATAAATATCTCGAGTGTGTCCTTGGATAGGGAAAAAAAATCGTTATAGGATAGGGAAAAAAAAAAATCGAATAGCTGGAGTTCATCGCATCTTCCCGTAGACTAACTCCAAACAAATATTTCTAGAGACATTCGTTAAAAAAATAATAAAAATATCTAACTCGAAATAAAAATAAATCTCAAAAGTGGACATCTTTACCTTCAAAGGTACAAAAAAAAAACAATCAAAAATTAAGAATGAGTATAGATATCTCGAGCGTCCGCGTTTCCCGCACGACTCGTTGTGCACGCAGCGTGTAACCACGGACGGTCGTCGCCAGTGGCGCGTGCACACGTTATACGCGTCTCCCGGCGAAGCGTTCTGGTGCGTCCGAGCAAAGGAATAGAGGTGGAATTTCTCGCGATTTTTCTTTCTCTTTTGACCATCTCTCTCTTTTTCTCTGTCTCTCTCAGACTCTCTCTCTCTCTCTCTCTCACACACACACACGCGCGCGCTCACACACATACACACACACACACAGACGGAGACTTTCTTCCTCTTTCTCTCCTCTTTCATTCTTTTTCTCTCCATCTCCACTCTTCGGCTCTACGCTGGCAATGGCAAAGATAATGAGACGCGGGGATTTGGGGTGGGATCGTATAATAAGTAAAGTTGGGCGAGGAGGAGCGAGAGGGTCGGGTGGGTGGTAAAACGGGATGGGGGTTGTATCGATCTGCCGGGGGTGGGTAAGAGGGTGGCAGAGAGAGTCCACCCTCGCACCCCCATACTCTCCAACTAAATGAATGACTGACGCAGGGATTGGTGGGGTGTGTGTTACACACACATACACATATGAACAGACTATCTCGCCGCGAAGGGAACCCGTCCGCCACGTACACACATTTTACACGCACAAGTGTGCGCGCGCGCGCACACACACACACACACACTCGAAGCGACGCTATACCATACCGAGCCGTCGCGAGCGTACACGTATGTATATGTATGTATGTACGTCCGGACGACGACGGGGGTGTGGGTGTGGGGGGGGGGGGGGCACGAGGAGGGGGAGGCAGTGTGGGAGGTGGCGGGCGCCGCTAGCCATCTTCATTTTAAGCATTCCCTCTCCCGACCTGGTCCTCGTCCACCCTTTCACCCTCTCGCTTACCCCCCAGGGTCTCCCTGTCCGGCGGTATTTGCCCGCAATCGGACTCCCTCTCGCACTCCCAACGAATAGTCGAAATACCCCGGTACCTCGAAAATTACTCCGAGGCCGGCCCAGCCGGAAACTGCAAAACTCTCTCTCTCTCCCTCTCTCTCTCTCCCTCTCTCTCTCTCTCTCTCTCTCTCTCTCTCTCTCTCTCTCTCTCTCTCTCTCTCTCTCTCTCTCTCTCTCTCTCACACTCTCTCTCACTCTCTCTCTCTATCTGCGATAGACTGAGAGAGATATATTATTCGTTCTATCTGTATTCGGTATGCACTCTCACAGTCTAATGACGATCTACCTCCGGTTTTCTCATGTTTTCTCACCGAATCGATCGCAGAGACAGCGCGATCCTTTCTCACCACTGTGACTACTCCTGAGAGGGGGAGGCGGAGGGGGGGGGGGGGGAGAGTACCGGACGCCATTTTGAGTACACCCGTAGGTACTGGCCCTTTGAACGTGGACACGGAAACTACCGAAGCAGATGTTGGGATTGGGAATACTTTTTTTTCGTCCCGGTACAGACAATGTACTTTGTTTTTTTTTTTAATTTAGGATTCGTCGGAGAGGGATACACACACTATGTGGAAGTATAATACTAACGAAATCGGGTTGACAAAAATGCTGTCGAAGTTTTGCAGTGGGAGGAATGGATCATAGGATTTTTTTTACTAACGACGTACCCGCATGGGAGGTTTAGATTTTGGGGCGTTTTAAGGATGTTTACTGTGGTAGAATGTCCTCGGTAGAAATTATAATTGAAGACAGTGATGATTAGTTTTGCATGAAATTTTCGGATGATTTTCAGTAATATCCATTTCCGGTATATGTAATTATTCACTATCAAAGGGTGTCTAAATAGTCAATTAAAAAAAAAAAAAAATACTGTGATCCTTGTTCGTACATTTTTTTTTCTTTCATATTCGAGCAAAGTTTCGCCAGATTCAGAAACGATTGCTTAGAGAAGTATTATTCATTTTGTATAACCGCGGGAGACGCAATCAAATTTTGATCTCTCTAATCGATACTTTGTTATATTTTGCAAAATTTATTGAGCATGTTCCATGAGGAAAATGGGGTGAAAAAACGTCTTCGATATATTATTGTAACAATATGGTAGTTTAGAAAAAAAATATATGATGTGTGAAAAAAAATTGTTACGAGAAAGACCGGAAAACAATAGTAGAGTCGGTTTTTTTGTGATGAAAATTCCAGTGGCAAGCGTGGAGCAGCAGAGGTCAGATTCCCCTGCAAGCACGCAGAGTCAAAAAATCGAGACTCCAGACTCGACTAAGGAAATGACTAGTAAAGATGGGATTGGGTCCAAAGTGATGAACAAAGGGGGTAAAGGTGGCTGGCTGAAAGCCCCACTGTCTGAGGCCCACGAGCCACACGGTGAGTGAGCAAATAATAAAATGAAGAAAAAAAGTGACCATTGCAGACGTAATCTGAAGTGCATGTAATTTACTATTTATTATTTCAAACCGCTAAGCCCGTTTTTTTTTTTTTTTTTTATCAAGCGTACAATCTAGCATTATTATTTGTCGTTGTTTGTTATTTATTTATTTTTTTTATCAAGACATAATCATCATCAAAGTACAAGGTAAAATATCGTCGTCTTAGTATATGACTAGGATTTTAAAAAAATGTTAATGATTCGACCAACGATCGAACGAGTAATCCCGATGCTCACGGATTCCGTCGGTAAATGGAAACTTTAGTAAAATGATACATTAAACTTCTAATCATGATTCTCGTTGTAGAAATAAAAGGTATATTTGAAGCCCATGATGATGAACGGCTACTGAATCAGCAGCAGGATTTTCGTTAAAAAATTCTTTGTAATCTTGGTGAATGCCGTTAGTCTGGGTCTATTGCACTGTAAGGCCAGAGAGACAATAATTTTGGGTGTAAAACTGGTAAACTATCGCCTCTGAGATATACAGCGAGAGACCAGCGACTGTTGTTACGGTAGACTCGCGTACAGCGGTGCCCGTACATTTATAGATATCGATAGTTTTTTGTTATTTGAAAAAAAAAAAAAAAAAAATTATAGTTTCTTTCATTATCACTATTTTTCGAGTCGTAATGCGCGAAACACGAAGCAAATTGCGTACCTCACGCGAGGCATCGACGTCGGTGTAACATTGTCGTTTATGCTTTCCGTGAAAGTACAAATTTTACTAATGTTTAGTTTTATAAATCGTATGTAGATTTTTCACTGTTACTCGCGTCAGGGAAATATCCTGCTGCATACTGTGATGATTCTTTAGTAATCTGAGGCCGTGCCGAAAAAAAATATCGTGCATCCCGCAGTTATTGTTATTATTATTTGAAAATGTTAGATATATATATATGGGCGAATAACGTTTCCCAGCTTTATTTTTACATTGCCCATTTTTGCTAGTTCGTTTTCATTCGACTGAGTTTCACGTTGATTTTGCCATTGTACTGAGTTTTTAAGCAAAAAATTCTGTTCTCTTCATCACACTGCGTTGTGCGCGTCCAGAAGACGTTACAGTAAAAAAATACTTCGGAATTTTTAAAATCTGAATTACGTAGATCCCTATATATACATCTTTTTATCTTGTGAATTATTTGTCATTGGAAGGGATAAAAAAGAATTCTGTGTTTTTACAGATACGAGTAAAAATTCTTCGCGCTATTGTCTTTTTTTTTTAATTCTCGTATTGTAGTCGAACTTAAATTTTTCATCTGACGTAGCAGGTTACACTTTGTCGATAGTATATCGGTTGATATTTTTGCGTTAAATATTTTATTTCTAAACGCAGGGATGGAGGAAGGCATCGTCGCTGGTGGCGGTGTCGCTGAATTGAGTACGAAGCAACGTCACCAAATGAAGCACCGAGAACTGTTCCTGTCTCGGCAAGTTGAAACCATGCCTGCAACTCACATAAGAGGCAAATGTTGTGTAACCCTACTGAACGAGACAGAGTCACTTTTGAGTTATCTCAACAAGGAAGATTCTTTCTTTTATTGTCTCGTGTTCGATCCAACCCAACGCACACTGCTCGCCGATAAAGGTACAAAAATTTTTTTATAATTTTTATTAATAACAAAAATAGTTGTTTTGACCTTCAATAATACAACATGGTGGCCCCGGTCAGGGAAAGCCGGGAAAACCGGGAAAAGTCAGGGAAGAAAAATCTTGGTCATGGAATCAGGGAAACGTCCGGGAATTTCAAAATTGGTCAGGGAAAAAGTAAATTGTTGCCGAACCTTGTATAAATAAATAAAAAAGTACATAAAAGGGAGCCTTCGAAAAACAATAGGAACATTTTGAACAAAAAAAAAAATACAATTAAACATTGATACAATAATTGGGCATTTTCATTTGCATCATTAATTTTTTTTTTTATTAGAAGTCGTTACAAGTTTGGTCAGGGAAATTTTCTAATTCGTCAGTGAAAGGTCAGGGAATTTTTTTCCGGGGAAAAACCGGCCACCATGTACAAATATTACATTAATAATTAAATTTTCTTTTCGCAGGTGAAATAAGAGTGGGCAGTAGATATCAGGCCGACGGTATATCGTCGACATCCCTGACTCTGGCCGAGAGAGAAGCCGATCCCCGAAGATTGCAGGACCTCGAGACGTTAGTGTGGACCCCGCGACATTCGTTGACGGATCGGCAGATCGATCAGTTTTTGGTTGTGAGTCGATCGGTTGGCACATTTGCAAGGGCCCTCGACTGTTCGTCCTCGGTTAAACAACCGTCACTGCACATGTCCGCGGCGGCAGCCTCGCGAGACATTACCCTTGTAAGAAAACAATAAAAATTCAACTTCTCTAAAATGAACGTGATTCTATGTAGATAACGTTCGAATATTTTAGTTTTTTTTTTTTTACTTACTAAACTATAATAATTTAAAAAAAAATGTATTTCAGTTCCATGCGATGGACACCTTGCACCGGCACAATTACGACGTAGCGAAAGCAATGTCGTCGCTGGTTCCCAGTTCGGGTCCGGTGTTATGTAGAGACGAGATGGAAGAGTGGAGCGCATCTGAGGCTAATCTTTTCGAAGAGGCTCTTGACAAATATGGAAAAGATTTCTCAGACATACGTCAGGACTTTGTGAGTGTAAAATTACGAGTGGCATAAACTTTCGGAACGTTGATTTTATAATTCCAATCGTCGATCGATTTGATTGCAGTTACCGTGGAAAACTTTGAAGAACGTTATCGAGTACTATTACATGTGGAAGACGACGGATCGTTACGTTCAGCAAAAGAGAGTGAAAGCGGTCGAGGCAGAGAGCAAATTGAAACAAGTATACATACCGAATTACAACAAAGGACCGACATCGGGCAACACACCGACATCGGCGAATATATTACCTCTGAGCAACAGCAATAACAGCAGTAACGGAAAAGCTATAAGTGTACTAAACGGAAGTAGTAATGGGAATATAACGAGCGACAGTAGCGGTATGCTCATGGTCGGACTTGGCGGTAAACCCTGCGAGAGTTGTCAAAGTTCACAGAGCCCACAATGGTACGCCTGGGGACCGTCTCAGATGCAGTGCCGTCTGTGTCAACCGTGCTGGATGTATTGGAAGAAATACGGAGGGCTCAAGGTGTGCAAAAAAAATATCTCTAAGGCCGTGAAGCCTCAACGAAACGAATGATTAAAAAAAAAAAATTTGTTGCTTTAAATAAAAATATAATCTAATTTATGAGATTCAAAATTTTGACGATTATTGTTTTCTTTCTTCCGAAGGTACCATCGCGCATAGACGACACAGATCTGGACCGCAAGAGGGGCGGCGTCGGTTCGGACGAGGAGAGTAAAGGAATGAGCGGTGCTCACAGGCCTCACCGGTGCAGCATACCCGCGTGCGGCAAGGAGTTCAAGCTCAAAGCTCATCTGAGCCGTCACTACGCGAGTGCTCACGGTGTCGATTTGCGAGGCAGCGGAGCTGGTGGAGGTGGCGGCAGCGGATCTCCGCGTCCCGTTATGAAAACCCGATCAGCTTTTTACCTACGCACTTCGGCCCTCGCCCGTGCCGCTCGAAGACTATGCGCAGCACAATTGCGTACCCGTCACGCGGCTCGTGCTCCTCATCAGCCGGTGAATGCCGCCCCGTTGCGGCATCTTTGTGCCTCGCCACAGCTCACTTCTAAGAGTCCCGCGGAGTTGAGAATCCTCGCCCGGGCCGTTCGACCTCGGCCGCGTCCACGTGTCACCGACATCGCGACACGCCTCGGCGATCATCCCTCGCCCAGGCAACCCGGGGACTGGGACTGGCTCGCGCTAACGGCACCCGGACAGCGCAAGCAACCCGATCGCGTTTTCTTTCCACGACCACCAAAGGCTCCCGGTAGGCATATTTTTCGTAAAAAATTAAATGGCAACGTAGCGTATCGTCGATTTTTATGTATCGACAATCACCGCCACCAAAACATTATGCAGAATCGAATTAAATACTTGATAATATAGTACAAGACCCACCGACAGTGGTGGATGCGCGGTTGGCGCACGGCTCCTTGTGGTCTCCCGAGTCAAGCAAGATCGGTCGCGATCAGTGCTTGGATGGGTGACCGCTTAGCCGTGCGCTAGCTGGCGCATTAACCGTTGAGCGGGAGGCGCTTTCTTCTGAAACTTTGGTGTATCTGCACTTTAATCAAAGTGCAAAAATACCGGCGGATCATTAGAATACAGTAGAACCTCGATTATCCGAACCAATTGGGACCGGAGCTCGTTCGGATTAACGAAAATTCGGATAACAGAACAGCGAAGCTGTGCAATATAGCGAGGTACATATCGAAAAATGTACAGTACCCATATATTTTAAATAATTATGATATATATTTGGGGAATTTGAGGAACGTGATACATATATTTTTATGATATTCAACGGTAACGTCAAACCTTCATCACGAAATTCACCATCTTTTCGCAGCCAAATTTTTTTTTAATGTCAGAGATCGTTGACTTCTAAACATCACACGAGCGCGCTAACAACGTGCTGGTCTCTCCGTTATCGAGATTCGAAAGGGTTTCTAATTTTTTTTTCCACCGTAAGCACATTATGCATACGCTTAGAAGTCGGAGGATCGGACATTGAATCCATAACGCACTAAGCTACGAACACCAGTAGATTAACGAATATAAATTTTGAATACGTGTGTATTTGCTCGGGTGAGAAATGAATAAATACAGCGCATACGACTGACGTGCATTTACGGTAGTGCTGTGTAAGTCTATGCGAGCTCGAGCGTTCATGAATTGGTTGTTGTTTGTAGCCCACAACAATTTATTGGCGCGCAACAATGTTAGGATACGAGAATTTCGCGCAATAGTTCGGATAATAGAAACTTTATCCGAACCAGCGGCGGTTCGGATAATGGGTGTTCGGATAATCGAGGTTCTACTGTATGGCCGTCTGTACCGGCACGGGTTTTCCGTAGTTTCCCCGTGTCCCCGGCAAATGCGGTACAGTGTAGCTAAGTCGGCTACGGACGCACTGGAAGTTAAGTAGCTTAGCTGAGTGCGGGTAGGGAGTGCTAGGGGGGAATAGGGATGGGGTTCCGTAAAAAAACCAGAAGGGTATACGGTGGAAAAATGGAAAAAATATTAAAAAAAAAAAAAATACTACAAGACCACTCTCACGGACACTCACGGACACTCACAGACAATACCTCGCATACAACGGAATAAATTTTCAAATGGTTCAATACAAAACAACCGCTAGTGCTTATAACAAATTCAGTTTTCGTTGGAACTGATATTATTTATATTTCGTTCGTAGACGGCAGTCTATTGTACGAGAGAGTACCCAACAAGCCGGAAGTCGACAGGCTCCCGTTGACTCCACCGCAACCCCAGCCTGCGATGCAGGCGCAGCAGACGATCTTGAAGCGCACAAGGCCACCTTTCGACGAGATCAATGGTTCGGATGGTAAGTTTCGTAGGGTTAATAAAATAAACAAAAAAAAAGGTCCTCGGTGACGCTCATCGACTTTACCGAGCAGACTTCCCCTATTTGAATTTGCTCTCTGTTTTATTGGCTTCTACTCTGACGTGGATTGGGATGAAGGTAAAGCACCAAGAATCGGAGCCTCTTGCTTTTGTTTATCAATTGTGTGCGATTACGAGACTTGAGATTCACTTTGTGGCTCGCTATCTCACGAAGATCCCACGTCTGCACTGGCAATCGCACGTTAATACGCAATAACCGGAAACACGCATCCCGTTCTCGATATTGTTATAATTAAACGGTGAAAAAATATATTGCACACTTAAAAAAAAAAAACATTTCTTGTCCGCAAACGCTCGCAATTCTTTTTTTCTTTTTTTTCGTAATTGTAGTAATTGTAAAATTAGTAAAGAAAAAAATAGTGGACACAAAATTATGTGTTAAAATTATGTGTTAAATGCACAATTTTTTTTATATGTTAAATGTGCTCGATTTTATACACGATCGAGTCATCCCTGCAGGATAAAAACAATCTTTTCCCATCTTTGAAAACTACCAAGAACGATAGTTTTTCTTTCTAACCTACGATCGATACAAAAATGTTTTTTTTTTTTTTTAATGTCGTGTATCGATGTCCGTTGAATTCCAAGAGCCAAATCTGTAGTGCCGTTTTGCGAATAAACGTACGGTTTGGCCCCGCACAAGCATGGAAAAGAAAAAAAAAAAAAGAATTGTTCAAAATAATTCGCCAACCAACAATCGACAAGTCTTAACAGTCTCGTTATCTTGTTTGTTCGTAGGTATTGCCCTGAGTGCAGGGCTCCCCGGTGGACCGCCCGCGAAACGTGCCCACCATTCCCAGCAGCAGATGCATCCGAAGCACGCACTCGATCACGCCACCCCAGCGATTGTTCCGCTCGCACCGCCGTTGAACGGACGAGCCGCACATCCGCACTTTCTGCCCCACGGACCACCAATATCTAGAAGCAACGCTCGCAAACAGGTCATCTCCTGGATGGACGCACCCGACGACGTTTATTTTCGCGCCTCCGATCAGACAAAGTGAGTTTAAATCGCAGAGGTGAATGATATATATGTAAATGAATGAATCATTGAAATACGACGGTTCCATCGCTAAAGCGAATTAAATTTTTATCTTCCGTAGAAGAATCAGAAGGACTCTAACGTCGGTTGAACTGCGAAGAGCAGCACGAAAACCATGGCGTAGATTGCCGACACCTCTTCATCCTCCTCCCCCTCATCCGCAGAGAGCGGCGTCCCGAGGCGACGAAATGGTCGTTATTCTCGATTGAGTAACCAAGATTAAATTCCGTCGGGCGAGTTACCACGAAAACCAGTCAATTGCGAGGGAATTATTATTCTAATTGGCATCTTCTGAATAAGCAGTGTTTGTGTGTGTTCCAAGTTGCGTCGAATTAACGATCTACATCCACGCCGATAAGGATAAAGGAAGAATGAAACAGCAACGACAACAAAAACGAAAAAAAAGGAGTGAAAATAATGAATTTGTGGCTCAGAGACTGTTCCCGACACTATTTGGAATATTATAAATACGGTTGCCATACGGCAACGGCCAGAAAACAGTGAAACATTTCGAAGATAAAATCATCGCTGTATGGGCCGTGTGCCGAATGTAATAATCGGCATTGCGCGGAGCACCAACATGCTCGAGCATATGTACGGACAAGGGACGATTTCTATAAATTTAAATGTTGATCGAACTTAATGAATCAAGTCATTCACCGTGAAATCATGATTTTCTATCCGTATTAATTAATTATTGTTGTTATTAATAATAATTATTATTATTAATTGAATGTACATAAACATACGTAACACACATTCATACACGCATACCCCGCCCTTCCCTCTGCCCCCCCCCCCCCCCACAACCACTCCCGTCTCCCCCCATTCCTGAGACAACACTGTGTCCACGAGCATGGACCCCACTTGAGGTTGGTAGGTAATGGTATATGTGAGTTACATGTGAATTGTGCTTGTCGCATGTAGCGGTGAACGAATGGCAGTGCGATTTTTTCACTAAAAAAAAATCGAACCTACGCGAGAAACAGAGCACGTGCGACCGCAAGAGAGGGAGAGGGAGACAGAGCGAGAGAGAAAAAGAGAGAGAGAGAGAGAGAGAGAGAGAGAATGCTCATTGTGAATATTTTTATTAAATTTTCAAGTTTGATGACTTCCGTCGAAACAATTAATAAATAAACATAAGCATCGCTCGGAAAGCAATTGAAAGTGTCTTGTTACTGCCCTCATTTATTTCGACGACTTCGGTATGACGTTACTCCCGATCGAAAAATTAGATTTTCAAACCGGAAGTGATAGATAGATACCATTTATCGTACAGTGGAAACCCGTTTATCCGAGGTAATGTCGGGCAGCGTACGTCTCATAAGTGAAATCTCCGATAACAGAGATAACATACATTCTGGTGCGCGGACATTGCTACTTTGTCCGTGTCTCGAATAATCGAGGGTCGTATAAGCGGGGTTCTAATGTATTTCTGTTGTGACGTCACGTTCGGTCGAAAAATGAAATTTTCAAATCGGAAGTAACGTATTTCCGGTATGACCGGTATTTCCGGAAAAAATTCGGAATTTTCAAAAGAAAAAATAACGAAGAAAAAAAGGTGGAACAAAGTCGGGCGCGAAGTCACGATGCTGAGATGATCAATTACAGGCTTTAAGGCCATGTGAAAGATGTACCACGTGACATATGAGTGCGAGCGAGATAGTTGCATTTTTCGAATCAATGCCATTTAAAAAAGGTTGACATTTGGCGTAAAAGCTAAGCATCATCGGACGCGGTATCGAATTCTACATCCGCTAACGTTTCGCTTCTCTGCGAAATGTCCCCTGATAGACAAGCGGCACAAAAAGTAGCAGTTGGCGCCATAATTGCGACATGTGCCGCACATGTCAATATCGCGCCAATATTGCTACTTTTCGTGGCGCTTGTCTATCAGGTTCTATGATGTCCGAATGGCATTCATTACAGTTTTTGTTACCGGCTGAGTTTGTTTGGCCTTAAATGGCGTTTATTCGAAAAATGCATATATCTGTCTCGCATTCATATGTCGCGTGGTACACATGGCCTTCAGGGGAATCTTTCACATGGCCTTCAGGGGAAGTGAAACATCGCTGTCGGTGATGAACGGATGAAACACTATGGAGGGCGAGAGAGACAGCATCAGTGGCGCTCTCGGCGGAGCGAGAGAGACACGCTGAGAACGTGTTTGACATGCTCTTAAGGGCATGTGGTACAGACTCAGTCGGTAACAAATCGCCTTCCCTGTTTTCTCCAAAACGATTGATACGACGAGCAAAAGCAAATTAGGTTGTCATACTTATATCTATTGACTACAAAAACCTAATTTGATTTTGGTCGGAGCATCAACCATCACGGAGAAAATAGGGAAACCGATTTGTTACCATCGGAGCATCAATACGTATGTATCACATGCCCTTAAGGGAAAGTGAAACAGCTGTGCGTGCGAGAGAGATAGTTGCAATTTTCAAATTAACTTTATTCGATGGTGCTAATTTTTTGGTTAAATAAATGAATTCGAGCCGGATGCGAAATTACCACGCGCAATCGGTTCGAATCTGCTTTTTCCTAAAAAAAAAATGAGCACTCTTGAGGAAAGTTCATTACAGTTTTCATTGCCTACCGCGATATTTCACTTCCTCTTAACAGCATGTGAAACACTGTGGAGTGCGAGAGAGATGGCATCAGTGGCGCTTTCGGCGGAGCGAGAGAGACAGGCTGAGAATGTGTTGTATGCATTGGAAGCTTTTCGAACACGCCCCAGGTAAGGTTGGGTTGTAGCGGCTAGTTCCATGCCTATGCAACCAGGGTGCGTCCCTCCAAATCGCGACTGAGCGTTGGAGTTTCCAGCACTTGGTCAGGAGTTCGAGGCTCCTCCCCACGAGAACACGCGGGAGGTTAGAAACTTTTGTTGCCGTCGCTAGTGTCTGTACTCTTTTTCTACTTGTGATTTTTCGTAATAGTAAAACGCAGATCTCGATTTTACATCACACCCACGCGAAAGCTCAATTCTCTAGTAGGCGGGCGTCGTCATCCTGAGAAGCGTAAGTGTATAAAAACATCGCGCACGGCTCGAGGATTAAATCCAAATATTTACATTTTGTCCGTTAAACGAAACGTCAGTGCGTATAACGCACGATATACCCAGTACAGTGAGTCGAATGTGCGTGCAAGTAAGCAGGCTCTCTCGTATGACAAATTGTAAAATAATCAACGGTGGCCGGCACGGCAAAGCCAGAGGCTAAGCGGAATCGCAATCGCTTAATGCGCAGGCCCCGTTAAACTGACGAAAGAAGAAGCAGAAGAAGAATTCGGTAAAAGAACGAGGCAGTGTTACTTTGACAGAGCGTGCGGAGAATGAGTGCATCTATTTCCGTTTCTCTTCCTGGCCATGTTTAGAGAGAGAGATATACTTGTTTTGCAATACTGTTCGTCTGAGAATCCCGGGTTCGATAGCTGATAACTCGTCTGTTTGTTTTCTTTTTTTCTTTAATTGATTCTCTTTCTCGCAAATGAGATTACGCCGAAGTTTCGAAGAATTCGCGCACCTCGAGGTTCTCGAGGTCAGACACACACACACACACACACACACACAACACTGCGTTGCACTTTGGTCGGTTGTGATATTGATATCGATAACGAGTCTCCCGACATCGTGGGGCGGGAGGGGAGAAAATAAATCTTGTGCACCTTTGCCCGACTAGGTGAGTGCGTGCGCGGAGACGGTTGCAATATAGAATTAACGAAATCTATATGGTATCGTGATATTTGAGAAGTCGGAGGGTGTGGCTGTGCGTTACTTATATACTCGCGTGTGCTCCACTCGGACGATCTTTATCAACGCCGAGAGAAGTGTGATAGCGTGTAAGCTGCATGCGACTCGGCAGTCTCGCGGCACAAAATTAGTCACTCCGCTAATTGTCGTCGAAGCAAATTTTTTACGCTCCCTGCGCGACCGAGTCATCCGAATATTCGATGTTCGGCGAGATAATCTATAATTGGCATATACGCTAAACAAACAAAATGAAAAAGTTAAAAATTAAAATAAAATGAAAATAAATATGGACATGTGAAAATTTGTACCAAAATGTGGGTCACCTCTTGACCTCAATTTTTTCATTGTTTTTTTTTTTTTTTTTCATGTCTTCCAGGCCACTGTCGAAAGGAATTTCAAAGACGTTCGCAGACGCAGGCTATAAATAGTTTCTGGTTCTCTGTTTCAGATAGCGAAAATACATCTGTGAATTCCCAAGCTTTTGTATTTATTCGTATTCAATGGAAAAGTGGAAAATCAAAGGAAAGCGGGGCACAAAGTTGGAGAGCGTTTTGCCTCCTACGAGACGTCCTGCGAGTCCAGCCTGCCTGCCGATGGACAAGAAGAAAGACGGCAAGTGGTCGTTCGGTGGTTTTTTGAGGAGAATATCCTCCGGACAGCACAACGACGTTTCTTCCAACGAGGAGGACATCACCTACATCCCCGGGCACTTGTTGTCCAAGAGGAAGACGAGAAAGACGAGCCAGATGAAGTCCAAGCTGGGGAAGATTTCCGATCGTTCGCCTGTCGATCAGAATTCTCAGCACAACGAAAAAGCTTACACACCGAGCAAGGACACGCTGGAGTTGATGAGGAGCCTGCGAGCGAACATTGATCGCTCGGAGAATTGCCTGCTGGGGCCTCCGGACGATTCTGTGAACTCTCGGAGCAGCGAGGGTTCGCTGGATGCATCGGGAAAAGCGAGCAGCAGAAAGGACCGCGTCAAGGCTCGAGCGAAAGCGAAGCGCGATCGTTTGTGCGGCAATAGCAGCTCCGACGACGATTCTTACAAGTCAAGCCAATCGTCGATGAATTTTCGGAGCGAGGACAACACGGAGAGGATTCCGCGGGGCGATCCGTCGACCCGGAGAACGCGGGGCGCCCGCACCGAGCGCTACATAAAGCGTATGTTTCGCGACGACGTTACGAGCGGTAGCGACAGTAAGATGATGAAGCCCGTGCCGTTACCGAGAACCGGCAACTCGACGCTCTCACTGTACTCTTCGAATTCCGTCGACTCTGGTATCCGGAAGGTGAACGACAAGACGAGGATTTTTTCGGGAGTCGGAGGATCCAAGCCGAGCGTCGTAGCCGCTCGTTGCGCATCAACGCACGGCGATAGAAATCTGCCAGCGGACAGGGAGGTCGATCGCTACGACGCGCGTTATCTGCGAGACATGAACGAAAACGAGACTTTCGAGCGTCAGAAGCGAACTTGGCCCCACGCAAGCTCACGAAGAATGACGCCGATCAACGATATCTACGGATCGTTGCGATCGAGTCTCGAAGTCTCGGGATCGTTGCAGCAGAAGCTCCTGCCTCCGGAGCCACCGCCGCGGTCCTCGACGTCGCGAATTTTCCCTCGCATCCACGACAACGCGCCGTCGAACGACTCTCCCCCTGTCGTCGGTACGCAGCAATCCTGTCGACGATATCTTTCCCCGGGCGAAACGACCGAGACTCGTTACAATTCCGACAACGATGTTTTAACGTCGGAGTACATTGACCCATCGAGATTGCGATTTATCTTGGAAAATTCGGACGCACCGGCCGGTGATGACGATCAGGGATCTTGTTGCCGATACGATAACTGCAATTCTCTCGATCGCAGGCGCAAGCCCTTGAACGATAATTCTGCAAGCTGGAGGAGGGAGGATTACATCGGGGAACGAGAAAATAACGATCCGCGAGCTTATTCCGAGAACGCTTTGCCACCGTCGAATAATTTCGGCAGATTGACTTGTTGTTCACTGCCAAAGGGGGTTCGGCTGTTCTCGAGACAGAGATTGTCCCACTGCGGCGAAGCTGGTCTCGACGTTTCGGCGGAGCCCCCGAAAGATCGAGTCGTTCCCAGATCGAAGAAACCGCGGTCGAGCTGCCAGAGTCCGTCGACGAAATCAACGGAGAACGACGAGGCCGAGCGGAAGAGAAGTTCAAAGAATCTCGAGGAGGCCCTCTCGGAATTGGAAGCTATATACAACAGTCTCCGGCTGAGCGACGACGATCTCCTGGAGCGGGCGGAGCAGCGAAGCATGGAGGAATATCGGGACAGAGCGGCGAAGGGCGCCGTCAAGTGTTCGTTGAAGAGCTGCTCGGACACGTCGTCGAACGAGAAGGAGGACGATCGGGAAAACACGATCTCGTCCCGGCGAGAGTCCGATCCTCGTATCAAAGACGACATGGCATACAGGCGTATGAATCCGAAGGAGAGACCACCGTCGACGAACGGACATTATTCCTTATCGACCATCAGTTATCTGGCCACCTCGCCCAATCTCTCCGGCAGAGAGAACGACTGCCTCGACAACGGACGAGCGAGAGGCCGAAGAGGAACCACCCCTGATCTGACCCGCGACGATCTTCTCTATCGGAGCATAAGTCGCGCCAACAACACGCTCAGAGTGATCGATCCTCAGCCGCCGTTCGGCATACCCCTCGGTCCCGTGACGACCGCCACCGAGAGCGACTATCTGCACGTTAAACCGTCCAAGCTCTCGCAGACGCGATCGCTCTACATACCGAAATCTGAACCCGACGTTGTCGGCGACGATCTCGCCTTCAGAAATCTACGCAAGGATCCACCGAAGGATTTCGGCTTCAACAAGAACACCAATCTCTTCGCTCACACGGATTCGATAATCGAAAAAATATCGAACGATAGATTCACCCTCGGAACGAAGAAGAAACGAGCGGTCAGATCGATGTCCGCCGATCTATACGGCATAATGAGCGAGGAAACCGATCGGCGGAACGACGAGTGGTACAACGATTACATAAAGTCGACGCAGAAGCTGCGTCTCGAGCCCAACAACGTTGATGCCTCGAGGGGCGTCGGTAAGGAGGATTCCTGCGGAAATATCAACGTCACGTCGAAGTCTGTGGTAACGAACGGCTTGGACATAAACGGCAATCGTCCGAAGAGTGCCTTGCAGAGAAAAATTCAGGTCTACGTTCCTCAGGGTGCATCGATCGACGAGGCTATGAGGAGACGTCGCTCGTTGGAGAGCCATAACATTTTTAATGGAAAGCCGACGGGTTTCGTCAAAGCGATCGGCACGGAGTCTGCGGACTCGTCGCCCGATCGATGCGACTCTCGTGGGTCCTCGAAGAGCGAGGTCACCGTGACTCGCGACGACCGAGAGAAGCCGATCGAGTCGTTCACGGAACAGGAACTCTCCGAGTACAAGCAGCTCTGTCAGGATCTGGAAAAATTGATTCAACGTACGGACGAGCAGGAGGAAGACGCCGAAGTGGCTGGCCTGCCCGGACACTCCGAGGTGCACGATTCTCCGTCGAAATTGTACCAGTTGGAGAAACCGTTGATCGACGAAACCCTCGAAGCCACGAGCCCCGAGAGGGACGACGAACGGAGCTCCTCGCGATCCGCCGATCAGGGTGCAGAGTCGATGAGCAGCGACTGCGTCCGGTCGTCGAGGACCAAAGACCACGGAAAATTCGTCGACGACGATGGCTCATCCACGAGCGATCTTGGCAACGGCAGCAGCAACACAGCGAGCAGCCTTACCGACAGTGTCTACGATAAATTTAACAAACTTCTCAGGGAAGTTAACGACGTGCCTTCTCTACGGCCTACGAGCATACTTAAAAAATATCCTACCGAGCCCAACGCCGAGAAACAAATTTTTAACGACCACGAGCTCGGAGCAGGTAAATCACATGCTGGAAACGGCGATTCGGTGGTAGATAGAAATTCAACAAATTTCCTCGATGATGATTTGCGATCTGCCACCGGGAAACACACTCAGGGAGCGATTACCAGAGCTTTCGTACCGGGTTCTAATTCACACGAGGACGAGGCCACGTCGCGTCCGGACGACTCTTTTGACAAGCCAATTTTTCGCCTCGCCAAGGGAGGAAAGAGAGAAACCTGCTTTACCGACGGCAGCGAGTTATCGTTTTGCAGAGAAGGTGAGAAAATTGAAGACGAACGTGCCTGTAATGACGGAGTGTATTACGCTTGCAAAGATATTACAACAACTATGCACCCGGTTAAAAAACTTTGTCACGTAACTAACAGCATAACAGCATATCACATTGTTATGTGCTCGTTGTTCCTAACACTGCTAATAACAATTATAGTCGCACAGTGAACGACGTTACGATACAGGACATGTACTACTTAACACGCTAGAAGAAAGCGAATGATTATGTGACATAAAAAACCAATCGATTGTTGTAACTATATTATATACATACATATATATATATATATATATACATATACACATTGTATTTATTAGAGATTTATGGATAATTTTGTTCGAAGAGGCTAAACATTATCTGAATGATTGTTAATCATGTCGCAGGTTGAGGCACTACTACTACTACTACTACTACTACTATACTGTGTCACGATGCGAAAATACTGAACGAGAGAATATAACCAGTTAAAAAAAGAAAGAAAAAGAAAAAAACAAATGCACCACAGAGCTCGAGGTCGTTGAGCTATATGGGTGATAACCGGCGGAACGAATTAATGTTGTCGCGTGATCGTTCGAGACGGCACTGTTCAATGGAATAGTCAATTGTTATCGATTGTAATAAATTTTATTGTTCTAACGAGCGTCGGATAATTATTTCCATGACCCCGCTGAAAGTTCGATCCGTTTCCCGCGTCGAAGTACGCTTATCCATGCTGCAACGACGTCTCACCTTGTGCCTTGTTTTTCCAAGCCGCGTCAACAGTCGGAGATCTCTGAAACAAAAACACACTAACAACGTCGGTAATGACACGGCCTTCTCGCACGGACTGTTATAATATAACTATTGGGGGGCTTTTATGTTAATTTTTATATATATATATATTTTTTTAAATTTTTTTTATTATTTCATCGCGATTCTTAAAAGCGAACCATATACTTTACACTCCATCCACAATTAAATTTAAGTCGTTAAAACTCACTTCGTGCGCTCCGCCAATGCGAGGGAGAGTGCGGGCAGCGAATCGCCGCATTATATGTCACACCAAAATCCCCCCCCCCCCCCCCCCCCGATCTCCCATTCTTTTTTTTTTCTTCACTCTTATCATTTTATTTATTTTTTTGTGTTCCGGTTTTATTTTATTTATTTTTATTTGAAACCTCGGAGAAGTTCGAAATACGTACGAATATACTACGCAATTATTTGAGAGATAAAAACATTCGAAAAAGACGATTTTTGTGTGTTTTCTTTTCATTAGTATCGTTCTAGATCACTGTATACAATCGTTATACATTCAATTATGTATACATGTATCTCCTTATTCGTTAAAAACAATGTGGTGACTGTGGTGACATCGAGGGTTGACGCTTTTATTCACACTGTAAGAAGAAGCGGTGTATTTTTTATTTTTATTATTTTTTTCCACCATATATATATATATATACTAAGTTTGGGGAAATTATAAAAATTTCTCTCGTCCCTCGGACTTCCATTGATGACCACACATACTTTCGTAGAACGTGATCTCCGAAGTGGACGGGAAAAAAAAGAAACGGAAAGATTTTTAAAAAACACCAAGTGGCGTGTAATGGTGATTAGAAACACCGCATGTTTTTACAGTGCGCCGTCGTTTCGTTACGTGGGATGGCCGCTGACGTCAAAAAAACCCTCCAGTTTCAACATATTTACAGCTGCGGTATATCTCATCTTGGTCTACATATGTGTGTACTATATACATTTATATATATATAGATTCATTTGTTATCATATAAATATAATTCGAATCGACGGGATGAATGGGAGGGGGAACGCGTTATCATTAAATTTTTCTTTTTGTTTTTTCTTTTCATCTCATAGGCGATCGCATCTAGAAACATTGATGAGAAAACAAACCGAATTATTTACCGCGAGTCACAAGTATTTAATTAACAATTTTTTTTTTTTTTTTCACTTTGAAATTTTAGATTGGGCTGTGAAACTGAAGTATGTTTGTCCTCGTCGAGTGTAATTCGACGCGTATCTTCTTTCATTTTTTTTTTTTTTTTTTTGTCTCATATATAAACTTAAAACCGTGGAGTGTTATCACTGACGTCAAAAACCCTCCAACCCAACATTTAATATATATATATATACTATATGTATTTATAATTATATCTATATCGATAAATCATTCATCGCGGCCGATACGTACGAATATCACTGGACTAATTCATCTTTCATCGCTCTTTCTTTTCATTCCTGTCTTTTTTTTTTTTCTTCAAACTACCCATAGTCCTATTATAATTACAATTTTCTTTTTTTGATTCGATACTTATAGGTACAATATTATACTGATAAGAGAATGATGATGTTATGTATAATGGAAATTCGATGAAACCTTCTCGCACGACGTTTTTTTCTTTTTTTTTTATTGCATTTATATCGATATTGCCGTAATACGAAACGTAAAAATTAATACGCCAACAATCCCGACAATAAACACGATCGAACAATGAATTTTTGTCGTCCCGAAAGGAAATGCAAACACGAAAGAAATTACGAATCAGCACATATCGTACAATTGTTTTTCAAACCTTATTTTTCTTTCCTTTCGTTTCTATTGATGAATCATATCGAGCACTAAACACATAATATTTATTTATATACGTACACGAGGTTTTTCATTTTATTTTCATTGTGTCCGCCAAGATCGCAATACATAATTATTCATTTCTATTTTTCGTCGGATACATCGCTCTTCTTTTTTTTTTTATAGATATTTTTTTTTTTTCCAATTAAACCGTTCACTTGAAATGCTGAGTCGTAGCGTCGCGTTTTATCAGTTCATTTTTCGTTTCTTCTTCGTTTTCAAAAATTCGAAATAACGCCGATTAGAGAGATTACAAATAACTATTGTACTACAAACTATCGTTCATACCGTTTACAGTCCAGATAATATTGGAAGTGATGGTGGGTTTTCTTTTTTTCCTCTCTTTTATCTCTCTCTCTCTCTCTCTCCCCCTTCCTCTCTTTTATCGCAATGAAAAAATAAAAAATCGTTAACATCTGCTATGTTGAGGTTGAGTTTGGAAGGACATGTTTATTGTTTATTGTACGTTAATATACTGCTTGTTCGGTGTAAAAATATAAAACATTTCGATTACAGACTTCATTAATATACTGCCATTGTCACATTCTTGTTTTTTATTTTTTTCTTCTTTTTTTGTTTGTTTGTGTTTTATTCTTTTCATTTCTTCTCTTTATGGATATTTACGGTATTTTAATTCTTTGATCACTTTGTTGGTTATCTTTATGGTAAACGATTGTCCCGTTGCGGTTCGAGCATGCGAGACAATCGCGTTTAACAGCGGTTCATTAAAACTTCATTTTATAATATTCCTGC
Organism: Exephanes ischioxanthus; assembly: GCA_958510785.1. Taxonomy (NCBI): domain Eukaryota; kingdom Metazoa; phylum Arthropoda; class Insecta; order Hymenoptera; family Ichneumonidae; genus Exephanes; species Exephanes ischioxanthus. The sequence continues at coordinate 22,312 of CAUEHJ010000003.1, forward strand.
AACAAAACGATTAATGCCTCTTCTTAACTGCGCGTTTATTCGGTATGTTAGTCTGTGTGTATGTTACGAGTGTCATTCGTGTATGATTCTGTGTGTGCCGTGGAAAAAATGGTCTTAAGTCGATCGGGCCTGTAGTACAGCTAAATATATGATGATAACAGTGATAATCTTAATAAGATAATTGAATAGCGCCGTTGAGCGATTTTTCTTATTTTTTTTTTTTTTTTTTCTTCTCGTATGTACACGCGGGAGTGCGACGGTAGTCACGTGGGAAACTATCGAGAGTCCACGAGCGCGATCGGTCGATAACAAGGATCTTACTATTCGAGCTGTCGCCGCTGAGCGTAAAATAAAGTTTTAAGTTTTTCGGCCGTCCCGTCGGTCTAGACAGAGGCCGCGTTCGATTCGGGTATCAAGGTCTTTCGGTCTGATTCACAGACGCGGAAACACCTCGAAGTTTGCACGTATCGTTGTGCACCCTACACGGCGGAACTGTCGAAGATCGCGAGACTGCAAAAAAGAGAACGGTGTGTATTCTAGGCTTCTCATGCGATTACGTAATAGTTATCTGCGAATGTGTACAACAAAGACCGTTCCGAGTGATGGAGATCGAAACTTTGAAGACTTGCCGAAAGTGAAAGTAACACTTGTGTTTTCGAGTATACTGTGTTTTCCCCTCAGGTTGGTCTTTGGGATTGGGATTTACCGTAGTCTCGGTGAGCGTACAGCGATTGCCCCGTCGAATCATGTGAATTTTAATCGAGTCGCATAATTCTCGGTTGGCGAAAAGGAATGAAAAAAACGATTGAGAAAAGATTGTTGGGTGCGCGGCGAAAGAGAGTCCGCAGGGAGCATTGGGGGGGCTACATCGAGGGGGCCGTCGGGCCAGCAACACCCTCTTGCATCCCGCCGTCGTGGCTCGCTTGAGGATGACTTGCCCTCCCTGAATATCCTTTCGTGCCTCCTCTCGCGTTCGTTCTCTCGTATACACACACTGTGTGCACGCGGTCCTCTCTCGGTTTCTCGTTATCCCTTCCATCCGCGAAACCACTCGCAGCACGGTACGCAAAAAACGGTCAGACTTCGATTCGAAGGTCGGAGCGGCGCGGGCATTACATTGGCGTAGACAGTTCGCCCACTTTCAAATTTCGGTACGAGAGCGGACGTCGAGCCCGATCCACTGCTCAGCCGGGATCAAATTATCTTCTCGACAAGTCATACATGTATACACAGATACAGGCACATATATATATATATAATATATATATTACACACTCGCTTTATCATTTGCCAGAGCTTCGTCTCTCATTTTCATTCAAGAAAAGTTTCGAGCAAAAATTACACAGAATTGCCATTAGTCATTGTAGATACACATTAAGAAGTTAACCTCAAAGTGATGGATTCAGTTCCACCGTTTTTGTAGCGCGCTGGAAATAAAATCGAAATCCGCCAACTCTATAATGATACAGTATAAGAGTATAAAATTCACCGCTTCGGTTTCAATCACGCGATATATCTGCACGGTAGAGAAGATGTCTCGTGGTTTACTTGATTGATTGGTTCTCTTTGAATATTACGGTAAGTAGTAAAAAAAAGAATTAGAGAATAAAGTCTCGCGACGAGCGAGGTGGCAAATAACAAACAAAATAAAACAAGCCAAAGTTTTCATAATTGCCAATGACAATTTGCAGAGGTGATTTTAACCTCACGACAAAGACCGTGTGTTCTTTAATTTATCCGTTTCTGCCGCTGGCGACGTTCGAAATACATTTGAAACGTATCATTACGTTCTTTCGCCTACTTTCCTGTGTCCCTTACTTCGGACGTTTCTATCCGGTGACAGAAACGTCTGAATTTGAGATACATTTA
>CAUEHJ010000003.1:24380-31880 GCA_958510785.1 Exephanes ischioxanthus
TCGACTCAGCGGTTTCGAAATGAAATGTAATTATTTTTATTCCTCGAGCGGCGATTCTGTCGAAGCTAGATTTTTGTTGTTGTTTTTTTTTTTTTTTTTTTTTTTTTAGACATTCGAAACGTGTTTATCTCGGATAAGACGCAGCATCGTGAGCTCGCGGTAGAATAATGGTATTCCTGTTTCGGATAAAAGGAATCCATCACATGATCTGAGGAAGAGGGATTTCGTGGAGCGTCGTTGTGATTGGCCAATCGAGAAATAAAATGAAATAATGAAAGGATGAATTAAGAAAAACGAAACGAGAAACGATATAAGTATATGAATCTGACAGTGTTATACTACGAATATCACACAACGAATTTTGTGACTGCGAGATATAAAGAATTTTTTATATATGTATAAATGTGTGTGTGTATATATATACATATGTATATATACACACACACACACATATACATATATACCCGTGTGAATAGATATGTAAGAATAATAATCGTACGTTTTAATATCAAATAATCGTGTCTAAAATCCAACTACAGTTTTCTCATTATAAAGTAAATAGTCACGAGTTACTATAATAATCAATGATGATAATAATAATAATACATAAAAAAAAAAATGAAAGGAAAACTCTAGAATAATAACTAAACGCTGCATCATATGCAAAATCTCTCTCCAAAAACTTAATAATAATATAATAATTGTATTATTAATCGAGTACGGTATAATTATAGTATTAATATATGTATAAAAAAGAAAACAAGGATCTTCTTCGTATCTACACATTGCCTACACTGTAGGACACAATTTTTAATTAAAAAAAAAAAAAAAAAGAAAAAAAGATCTCACAATTATTTGAGGGGGCATAAAATAATATATATTTCTTTCTTTAATAACCGTCGAGACACGATCTGAGAAAATTATATCGATAGGACTGAGCTCAAAATAACAAAGTTGTTCAAACTGACTGTTCATAACTGCTACGTGTGTTAAAATAAAACGAAATAAAAAAAAAACAGAGTTGTAATTGTATTATTGGCAAGAAGTAACTATTGATCGCGGTTCACGCGGCCTCGCCGGAAACACGCACTGCTGCTCGAGAGAGAGTGGGCCCAAGTTTCGTAGTACTATTTCTGTACTTTCTCTCTTGTCTATTATAGTTTCAGCACCATGGAATTTTTTTTTTTCAGAATTAAATTGTCTTTGTTGTATGCGATAAGAATAGACAGATAAATTGTGTACAAATCTGAATGAGAATGAGTACCTTTATCTCTGTGTATATATATATATATATATGTCTCGTGATAGTTCGCAGCAATTTCAAGTGCAGTCCGCTCATTATAGTGCAAAGTTTTCTGGGTCACTGATATATATATATATATATATATATATATATATATATATATATATATATCAGTATATATATCAGTGTATATATATATACACTGATCACTGACACTGAGTACATCAGTGTATATATATATATATATATATACTGTATGCTATGTACCTGTAGTGCAAGTTTGATCGGACCGCTGAAGGTTTTTTTCTCGTAGCACAAAACTCCCTCACATTCAAACGATGACTGACTCTTACGTTTATCATTCAAACAATTTAAATCGGGTGATTAATCAACTTAACCCTATAGTTCGATAACAATCGGAGAAACAACGGAAGGTGAGTAACCCGGAGAACTTTGGAACCGAAAGGGGGGGGGGGGGGCAAAAAAACAGCTCGAATGGTGTATTGTTAAAAAAAAAATAACATTCGAGACAGAGTAGGGGTTTTTTTTACAGGCACTGTGTTGCTCGTAAAATTGTTTTAACGACCCCTAGTAACCGCAGGTATTTCAAGGTAATTGTTGCGTTTAAGCAATGTAGTTACTACCCCGTACCATTTTTTTTACGACTCGATAAGGCGAGTTTTTTTTAAAGCAATTTGTACGGCAAAAAACAACTATAACACGGATATGATCAACCATTCTTTTTTGCCAATACACCATTTTTCAATTTTTGTTTCTTTCCCCTGAACAATCGTCGCGCGTTTGTCAGCCGAAGAAAACTTTGCTTACAATAATCTTTTTTTTTTTTAAACTTACTATGTGTATTCTCCTATCATCTACAGTTAAAACTCTGATTATCCTTGAGCCCGACCACGTGAAAAAAAAAAAAAATGTGCGCACTCTTTCGAAAAAAAAATAAAAATTCGTTGAATGATGTGAAAACAATTGAATGATAATCGTGTATCTCTTTGTACACGAGTGCCAGAGCACCTGGTGAGTTATGCACGCGTATTTTTTTTTATTTATCCTTCATCATAATCATTATTTTTTTCGATCCTTCTATTTAAAACGCAGGTGCGTACCTCAAGTATGAAACACTTAACACGAGTTTTAAAAAACTAGTTAAAAATGGCATTATTGCAACGAATTGCAATATAGATAAACGTCGTTGAAACTTGACTTTTCTATCGCTTTCTATTTATCTCTTCCCCGTTTGTACGCAGTGGCTCGCAAATCGCTCGTTCCGCAAGAAAAAAAAAAAAAAAAAAAAAAAAAATGAATCCGATCGGGCTGCATTTGGCGCAATGAAAAAAAGGTGTCTATTGCAACGTAAAACCGAGTGACGTCTGTCGACGTTAAGCGGCATCTACCCAGCAACGAAAGGGGAAAGCGTGAAAAGTATTCTCGTACATAATTGTTACATTCGAATCTGGGGGCGTACTCGAACAATGTACAGTGTGCATTCGTGTCTCATCCTTCGCGAAGATAATTACGCGATTAAAGAGATCGATGTAAAAACGAAAAGAAATAATAATAATAATAATAATAATAATTTTGTTCTCTCAGCCTTCGTTGCTACGGGCCGTAAGGTACCAATGTTGGACAGAACCGTATTTCGCTCTCATTTACGTATATAATTGTTTTTTGTTTTACACCGCGGTTATAATCGGCTCAGGCAGTACGATACTACAGAGTTGAGTAGAAAAAAAAAGTAATTCAACGACATGAACGTAAGAATTGATGTATAACTCGTTATATTACACCGACTTTTTTTTTGGTTGTTGTTTCTTTATTATGGTAGCTACCCTCGCTCGTTTATCGCGTTGTCCCTCTCCGATCTACCATTTACGTATAATCTGAATTTGCGATTTGTTTTCAAGTTGCGATAAATAGCCAGTCGTGTCCCCGCACGCTGCTTGTACACGAGTGACGATGCACCGGGAGGAGGATAAGACGCGTTACGTGAGCGTTAAATCGAAAACGGAACAAAAAGCCTGTTTTTTTTTTTTTTTACGTATTGTTATCTTTTATATATATGATGCTTTCTTTTATATAATGCGTTTTGTTCGTTCCTTGGCCAAGAGCACCGATCACATCGTCAAAGCGGTTTGTTACTTTGCGGTTTGGCGCTTGGACTTTTTTTTTTTTTTTTTATAATAATTTAATTAATGAATCGTTTAACGTGGCAATTTATGACACGGTGTGTTATTCTTCTTTTCTTTTCTTCCCTTCTTTTTTTTTTTTTTTTTTTTAGTACTGTATCAGAGTACCGATAATAATTGCAGTTTCAATATTAATAATATACCATCCTAAAATATGATCAAATCACTGCCGCGAGCAGCAATTCCGAGGCACTACGAACAGGCCACAGCAAATATGGCCGCACAATTATCATCTCAAATCTCTGTCTAAACGAATAAGACTATAAAGACGAAGATTCCTAATACATAATTCATAACTCGGTACTAGATATAGATCATCGTTATGTAATAATTTACAATAATTAGAGAGATCACACGTCTTAATATAGAAATTTAAAAGACTATCCTTCTAGCACGTTAAATTGTGTTGCAGTTGTTTGCTTGTTGTCGTTATCTTTCCTTTCTTACTTTCTTTCTTTTTTTCCTCTTTTCTCGTTCTTTCATTCGCTTTTAAGTATTGCCACGAAATGTACGGGTGATGGATGATGTTTTTTTTTTTTTTAAATAATATAATCTGATGAGCGGATAGCAAAACGGTCATCGAGTTGAGCCACGAGCTATCGACTATCATATCTCTTCGATCCGTCCTATTTAACTTATTACACTACTCTACAGTGTCTCAGCCTTCTTTTTTCACGTTCCCTCCTCGTTTCATTTGCTTACCTAGATATCAGCACCAATCTGATTTTTTTCTTCATTTTTTTTTTTTTTTTAAAGTTTTTTCTTCTTTTTTTTTTTCTAAATCAATCAAAATATCGTATCGTATAGATAGAATTACCTGTTGTATAAATATACATTCAAATATTGTAATAGTATACAAGAATCGTCATACCTTTCCTTCGTACATCGTATCATCGTCAATCCGTTGTGACGCAAGCTTCGTATTCCGTCTAGCACAGTGGGAATTCGTCCGCGTATACTTCTACTTACGTGTGTGTGTGTGTGTGTGTGTGTGTGTGTGTGTGTGTGTGTGTGTGTGTGTGTGTGTGTGTGTGTGTGTGTGTGTGTGTGTGTGTGTGTGTGTGTGTGTGTGTTATTATTTTTTTGTTTAGTTTTGTCGTTTTCTCCCACGCAGTCTCTCCCACACACGCACGCACGCACGCACACTCGCTCGCTCTCACGTGTTTCTTCTTTCGCTCACTCTTTCGCACTCCCCGGTCGCGCGTTTCTTTTATTTACTCGCACTTTCAACTTTTTTTTTTTTTTACATCTTCTCTCCTTCTTGCTCGGCTTCGTGGTCTTTTTTTGTTATTTACTTTTTTGTGTGTGTTTTTTGTTCATCCGCTCCTACATGTACACATGCTCGCACATTTTTCGCCCGGCCCTCTTTCTTCTATGCACAATATCCTCCGTCGAACGTTTCGTCCTGTTCCATTCCTCGAACTTCCCGACGGGTAAATAATTCATGTTTTACATATTTACAGGTGTGTCCGCTTCGGCATGTTCTTCATCGCCAAAGTTTGTCACATAATCAACGCTGTTATTATTATTATTTTTTTGCTCGTTCTCTTTCCCTTTCGCTCTGACTCTCGATCTCCCTTTTCTTTTTTTTTTTTTTTTAACATAGGCAAGTTAAATATTGTATCACAATCGTTTCAGTCTGGTCGAAATCGAACATTTTCAACCCGTATAGGGGGAAGAGAGAAACGCTTTTGAACAGTATAATAGTTAATGCGTGTGAGGGGGGGGTCGTTTGGGTAGCAGGCTCTCCACTCGGAAATCTCAAATGAAACGTGGGGAAAAAAAAAAAATCTGTTCGCGTTTTCGACGGGAACGTTAGCAGGTTTTGCCTTCGTCGACGTTAGGGCGCGAGACTCGTATTTACATTTGAAGAAAAAATAAATCAAAAAATAAACAACACCAGTCGACACGCCACAAGTGAACAATGAACGTTCGAACAATGATAAAAATGAACGATCATCAACGAAAAAGGAAGAAAAAAAGAACCAATCACGAAAGAAGGTTTCGAAGATACGAAATCGCAAAACAGAATCCTAGTAAATGCACGATAAATGTCACGGGTAATGTTGCTGTAGTGGCTGGCACCGTTGTGACGCCGTGCTCGGCGTCGAAGAGGTTGTCGACGACGATGCGTTGTTGTTGTTGTTGCTGTTGTTGTTGTTGTTGTTGTTGTTGTTGTTGTTGTTGTTGTTGTTGCTGCTGCTGCTGTTATTGTTGTTGCTGTTGTTGTTGCTGCTGCTGCTGTTGTTGTTGTTATTGTTGTTGTTATTATTGTTGTTGTTGTTGTTGTTGTTGTTGTTATTGTTGTTGTTGTTGTTGTTGTTGTTGTTGTTGTTGTTGTTGTTGTTGTTGTTGTTGTTGTTGTTGTTGTTGCTGCTGCTGCTGTTGTTGCTGCTGTTGCTGGTGACGCGGCCGCTGTTGTCGTTCGCGCTTCCGTTACCGGGATTTAATCCGGAACCGAAGCAGCGCTGGAACTTCAGCGGTATTCCTGCTTGCTAGTAGGCGGCAGGATGGACGGTTAGTCACTGCGGCGGGAGGCCCGTCGGGGGCTTGAATTCTCCCGCGACGGCCACCCCATTGGTCTGGCCGACGGGAAACTGGGCCGTCGATACAGGTGGATGATGATTGAAAGCTGGGGCGTAACACTGAGGGAAGTATAGTTCGGGTTTTACGACAGTGGGCGTTAGACCCCGGGGCACCGGTCCAGGACCGAGTCCCGTCGGTGTGCCCGGTGGTTTCGTTTCGCTGCTCGAATTTCTTCGTACCTTCGTCGCATGCGGATTCATGTGGTTGTCGATGTGTTTTTTGACCTCGGGCTCGGTGGCGAACCGCCGCCTGCAGTTCGGCATGGGGCAGCAGAACGGTCGGTCGCCCTGGTGGGTCCTCGTGTGCTGATCGAGTATCGCCTTCTGGCGAAAATCCTTGCCGCACTGCTGGCACTTGTACGGCTTCTCGCCGGTGTGGATGCGCAGGTGCTGGTTCAGTATGGTTCGCTGACGAAAATTTCTGCCGCAATATACGCAACCGTACGGCTTTTCGTTCGTGTGGATGCGGAGATGCTGGGTGAGATGGGACTGCTGGCGAAATCTCTTGCCGCACTCCGGACACGGGTACGGCCTCGACTCTATGTGTATGCAGCCGTGCTGCAACAGCGTGCTCTTCTGCTTGAATTCCTTCTGACATATCGGGCAGCGCACGTACAGCGGCATTCCCGCCGAACGTCCGTGCTGTATTACGTCGGGAAGACAACTCTTGCCGGCGGCGCTGCCACCCGCGCCGCCCTGCTGCTGCTTTATGTACTGGAGGGCACCGAAACTGCTCGGGCCGCCGGTGCCGAAAACCGCGTGATTCCCGGTCTTCGGATCCTTGAAGTAGGCTGGATATTGAATGGAATTACCGTCCGGCGACGGACTGAACGCACCGGACTGCGTGTCCGTGTCACCGAATGTCGATGCAACCTCCTCCTTTCCCTCTTCGGGCGGAAATGGCACGTCCTGCGGCCACAGGGTCGGTGTCATACCGTTCTTGAATATCAGATGTGGACTCACGTCTGCAATTCCAAAGAGAAACAAAACAAAAAACATGTTAAAAAACGTTTTTTTTTTTTCTTTTTTTCTCATCAATCAATTATTCGGTATAATTCGTTCAAGAGAGGCTGTTAACGTGGACGCCACATTATATCGGAAGGATTTTTTTTTTTTGCTCGGCTTTTTGTTATTAGTTGCGGTTTTTGTTGTTGTTATTGTTGTTGTTGTTTTTTTTTTTTTTTAAATCTTGTAGATGCGGTAAATAATGAAGGATGAAACTGTCTTCGGATATTGTGTAAGCTGACGCGATTAACGAGTTATACTCACGAAGTTTACGTATATATATCGTTTAACAACTAATCCGTATGCGATAACACTTGACAACCAGTTTACAAGGTTACGTCAAGCACGTTGTGCAGGCCGAGAAAAAAAGAAAGAAAGAAAGTTTGTTGTCAACTTCTGATCGGTGGAAAAAAAAAATATTATTTTTTTTTTTATAAGCGCATGAACGCAGCTGAAGGTAATTTTT
>CAUEHJ010000003.1:36880-57872 GCA_958510785.1 Exephanes ischioxanthus
TGACCCATTCATCTACTCAGGATTAATTCAATATAGTGTGTGTGTGTGTGTGTGTGTGTGTGTGTGTGTGTGTGTGTGTGTGTGTGTGTGTGTGTGTGTGTGTGTGTGTGTGTGTGTGTGTGTGTGTGTGTGTGTGTGTGTGTGTGTGTGTGTGTTCGTGTGTGTGCTCGTGTGCGTGCGTGCGTGTGTGTGCGCGTGTGCGTTTGTGCGTGTGTGTGCGCGTGTGCGTTTGTGCGTGTGCGCGCGCGCGTGTGTGTGTGTGTGTGCGTGTGTGTGTGTGCGCGTGTGCGTGTGCGCGCGTGTGTGCGTGTGTGTGCGCGCGTGTGCGTGTGTGTGTGGCCGTGACTCTCGCTCGATAATTGTTCCGCTGAGAGCGGCTTGATTCAAGAGTCGAGAAATTGTTACCGGCATCCCTTTTTCCTCATCCCATCTCTCGCACCATCGCTCGAGTGGAAACCGCTACCGGATGACACACAGCCTGCGCACTACGGTCAAGCAACGCTTCTTGCAGCCGCGTGCAAAGTTGCGTACGGGAAAAATACTTGAACGTTTACACGCTCACGAACGGGCTTGAACTATCAACCCGCGCGGACGTGGTGGACAGACGAACCCGGCACGCATGAAGCCCTATAACGCGGATACGCAAACAGGCGAGAGCGCGAGAGCATTTACGCTTTGAGGGATTTAACTTCGCTGCTTATTCAATATTATCCGAACAAAAGAATATTTGAAACATGGATTAATATCCATGGTTATTTATTCTTGAATATTATTTTTGTCTCGTGTATCTATTTTCTTTGAGTGTAAATATACGCGCCGCGCGTACGAGAAAAATAGTTTTTACGTTCAATAAACTCTTGTCCACGGAAATTCACAATTTTTCGTTGTTAACTTTAGAATCTGCTCTTTTATCAGCGAGCCGTATTCTTAATTAATCTTCGAGCAATATTTACAATAAAAAATTGTACAATTTGAAATAACAGAGTTGTCAAATTTACAACGAAAAAAAAATTATAAAATTAACAAGAGAAAAAATCAAAGAGAAACGGCTGCGAATAGAATTATTTGTTAAATGCGCAAACATTGTTTGTCGCCCATTTTTATGATATTTGAGGTGAAACGGTATTTGGCACATAATTAAACTACCATTATGCGATAGCGGCGAGGGGAAGCGGGCATCTCACCCCGTCAGATGCGGTACATGATTCACCGAGAAACCTCGAGACCGGCCGCGAGACAAGCCGCGAACGAGGCCGAGAAGTTTATAGCCATCCTCGCGAGCCTCGCTCCTTCGCCTCCTCCTTATCCGTATAGTTTCCATCACTCGTCGATATTTTTCGTGCCTCTCTCTTCGACCCACTCCTTCTCCTCCTTTTCTATATCGTTCTCGTCCTCATCACACACTACTCTCTGCTCTTCTAACTTTCAAACGCTCGACAATCCGAACCCAAACCGAACACAACTCTGCGGAATAAACATCATCACGTGCATCAGATATAAAGCTTTTTTTCTCGCATTTCTGCATTTTTTTTTTTTTTTTTTTTTTTTTTTTCGGAACGGTATAAAGTTTCGAGAGGACAAACTCAATCGTTGGAACGGACAACGGTCTCGACCCCTTCAACTATACCTTACAAATTATATTCATATTTCTTTACCGCAGATATCGTATATCTGCGAGTGACGAGTTTATGAAGTTCAGCTCGAACGACCTTGCTTCAGCTAATTTTTTTCTTTCATCGCTCGGTGCGGAAATGGCCACTTTTCCGCCCGCTTCGCGTGCGTAAGACCGCCATTTTCGCACATTGTGATGAAAAATTTCGTACATCCCTCGTGAATTTGAAGCACTCGCCTTCGGCTCGTGCTGCAAATTCGCACTCGTTAGAAAAACGTTTTTCGCCCTCGTGGAGTAATGTACTATTTCATCCTTTTTTTTTTTTTAATATATCGAGAGGTTATTGAACTTTTATTATTTCTTAGAATGAACGACACAAGTTCAATGGTTATTAAATTATAATTTTTTTTTTTTTAGTATCTACCTGGCGTGTATTTATTTAGGGCGAAAAAGTAGCGTTACGAAGTTTGCCTTTTCTTTTTTATTTACCCAGAACAAAAACTCTTTCGAAGGAAGGCGCATGATTTACGAAACAACAATATTAAAAAAAAAAAAAAAAAAAAACAGCGCGCATCCAACGAAGAAAAATTGTCGGCACTTGGGAGCGCAAGCTTACTGGGGGGGGGGGGGGGGAAGAGAATACACGTTTGTAACAGACCCGGACAAAAAAGTGCCCAATCGTTGTGAATTATTCGCCATTATATTCGGAAGTTTGAAACGTATGTTCGAGGGCGAAGTTTGCGAATGGTAATTGTGCTGAAACGACCGTTCGTACGACCGCTGGATATAATTACTCGTTTGGACTTGAAACCATGAAAAAAAAAAAGGTTTTGTTTGTTTTTTTATAAACTTTGATCTTTTTACGCCAAAAAAAAAAAAGAGAGAAAAAATTGTAGTGTAGTTCGCGAGGGGTTGCACCTACTGCTCGACGTACCATACGTACGTAACCCGCTGTACGGGAGAGTGCGGATCGATTGAAAGCTATAAAGGAGTCCTCGTACGCCGACGCAACTTAAAAGTCCGACCACCCTACGGATCCGCGATGCGACTGCTGCATTCGACTCTGCCCCCTGGCGAACAAAGTTTTCCTTTTTTTTTTTCTTTCTCCCTGCCGAGAATTATAATAGTTCACCAATATTATCAGTTGTCACGTAGTCGATGTTGATACGTCGCCGCGCTGTCGATGTTCTACGTATCGAGCATTGTTTGATGGGAGGAATTAAAAAAAAAAAATCATTACTCCTGATGAGATTTTGTGGAAGGACCGGGAGCATGTCCGATGAAGCTGAATTATAACGACGCCCACGCCCCGATGTAGTCCTGAAGCTACGTAAAAAATACATCAATATTTTCGCAAACCAATTAGCAATCGATGAATATTCGACGAAGCCTCAATTATGTAAGAACCAGTTCCCTCTATCATCCAACCCCCCCTTCGCTAATATTAATTCAATCGGCAGATAACGCGGAGAGTATTTACAATTTTTAAGAACACTTTCGTTACACCGCCATGGATGGATTTCCTCAAATGCAAACAACCTCACTTTTTTTTTTTTTATTAAAATGAAATAGTAAATTATATATTTTGTTATTAAAATGAAATAGTAAATTATATATTTTTTTATTAAAATGAAATAGTAAATTATATATTTTTTTATTAAAATGAAATAGTAAATTATATATTTTTTTATTAAAATGAAATAGTAAATTATATATTTTGTTATTAAAATGAAATAGTAAATTATATATTTTTTTATTAAAATGAAATAGTAAATTATATATTTTTTTATAAAAATGAAATAGTAAATTATATTTTTTTTTTATTAAAATGAAATAGTAAATTATATTTTTTTTTATTAAAATGAAATAGTAAATTATATATTTTTTTATTAAAATGAAATAGTAAATTATATATTTTTTTATTAAAATGAAATAGTAAATTATATATTTTTTTTATTAAAATGAAATAGTACATTACTCCTCGAGGGCGAAAAACGTTTTTCTAACGAGTGCTGTAATCACACGAGGGCGAAAAAGTGTTTCGCACGAGGGATGTACGAAATTTTTCATCACAAGGTGCGAAAATGGCGGTTTTACGCACGCGAGGCGGGCGGAAAAGTGGCGATTACCGCACCGAGTGATGACAATTTAATTTAAATTTTTCCGTGGACGACACGGGAGCACACTTGCGATTCTCGAGGGACTTTGCCGTTTCCCTGTCTTCCCACTGATCGCCGATGACAAAAAAGCGTTGCGGTTGTCGACAGAGGGATAAAAGTGCGTTGAATGAAGTACGACATGGAGCGCAGAGAAAGAGAATGATTCGTCGTTTGTTTACGATTGCACGTTGATAACATCGAATTCCTGACCTTACTCACACCGAGCCGCAGCCTCGTCGAGTCTCCGCCGGTTGGTCTTCCGCTGGCCGGGAAACAAAAAACAATCGCACCGAGAACGACGCGCGAGGCGAGCGCGCACAACAGCCAGACAACGCACAACAGGTCAAACCGGACCGCCGTACGCCGCGCCGGTGTTATAGTATTCTCTGCTACAGGAACGTCTCGTGAACCACAGGCGAATACCTCACGACACGGGACCGAGAAGAAAATGACGAGATCGGGAACAGAAACTAGTCCCATTAAGGTTACGATCTCGTATCCCCCAGTAAAAATAACGATGAATTCGTAATACGCTTATATATATATATATATATATATATATATATATATATATATATATATATATATATATATATATATATAACTGATGTACGGAGCGAGGAGGTGAAAGATCGCTTTTTTGTTCGTAGCTGGCGACGGGATTGCAAAGAACGAACTGAAAAAAAAGTTGTCTATCGGCCGGAGAATAAAAAAAAAAAAAAGAAGTCACGGAGCGAGCATTTTTTTTTTCCGAGGAAGAAATAAAATTGCCGCACCGGCTAACCCAGTTGATCCTCGGACTCCGATACGTGACATCACGGGACAAGAACCTTGATTTTTACCTGTTTTTTTTTTTTTTTTTTTTTTTTTTAATTCTTCGGGGTGTTAAATAAGGGCAGAGGAAAAATAAATTCAGAACGATACGGTCGGAGTTTGTTTCACTGCCGGCGCGGAATCCCGTCCCGTGGACGGATTTCGCGGGACGGGATTCGTCCAGTCCGGGCAGTGACGTTTCCATTGCGTTACGACCGGTTTAACAAATTGAGGGGACCGAAGAAAAACTCAATAAAGAGTACTCCTATTTACGCTAGTTTGAAATTAAAAAAAAAAATTTACTTCACAGTAAAATATCGAAAGTATTATTTTTGCTTAAAAACGATAAAATGCGGGAACTAATTGTTCTCGTTTCCACAAATCGTCGATAAATTGTTAGTTTGTTGTTGTTGCTATTATTATTATTTTCCCCCTTAAATCTTTGATGAATTGCGAGTTGAAAAAACAATTTTTAGTGACGAGTTTTATTCCCCTCAAATTGATGTTTCTCCCTTTAATTTTCCGCAGCCAATTTTATTGTCAAAAGTTTAATTTACTGTAATATCGATCGGCCGCGATTTTTTCGAGGATGCGAAATTTATGAAAGTGACACTTTAAATATTAAAGAGCTCGTTTAATATAAATCGTGACGAGTGAAAATTGCATCGCTGCCGGCGAGGTAGCTCGAGATATTGATGGACACAAAAGTGCATGATAATTCCGGGGCTGTAAGTACCTGTGCCCCGGAGAGCTGGCTCTCCTCGAATACCACAAAATTTCATTCACGCAGTCTCAACATGCCGACGAGAGCTCCGGCCACCCTCCCGAGCGGTGCACAACGCTTCGTTCATTCGTGCCCTCTCGTCTCGGCTATTCCTGGAGTCCTTTCTCGCTCGACCATCGAGTGAATTCGAGGCCTCAGGAATTTCCCGAGGCCCGGATCTCCCAAACCTGTCAGACACGCATCATTATACGTCATTTCACGTTCCACATTCTCGTTCGTCTCATATGCTTCGGACTTGCGGAGGGGGGGGGGGATCTTTACTGTACACACATAATATCTCGAAACTGAAATAAATACCGCGGTCATCCTCGATTATCAATTAAGGTAGTCCTTGCGGACAGCCTGAGCCCACGTGAGTTCAGAGCGAACTGAGAGTGGAATTGCGAATACTTCGCGATGAGATAAAATTCTGAAAAAATTCATACGTATTCAAAAAGATTAACAAATTGTTTTTATATGAACAAAAAGTTAAGTTGCCGGGGAATTTGTTGAACAATTTTTTTTTTTTTTATGCATTTTTTAATAATATTTTGGAGTTATTATTATGAAAAATCAATCTTTTCAGCACCTTCCATATGCTTGATTTTTTTCGAATTTTTATCCCATCGAGAAGTGTTCGCAATTCTCTCTCAATTCTCTCTGAACTCATGTGGGCTCAGGCTGTCCGCTAGGACTACCTTAACTAGTAGCTCTTATTCAAAAGTAATAAATTAATAATACACCAAACCATCAGGCCGAGTGACGAGTCGTAGATGCGGACTTAAGTTCGAATGTAAATTGTTTTATATTTCGATTAATATCTCACGATCGAAAGATTTTCTAATCATAACCTATAACAACACTGAATTCATCTTAAAATCAAGCATGAAACGAATCTCAAGTGTACGATTCTCTATACGGCCCCTAATTTGTTGTATTTTTAAATTACAATTTTTTTTCAATTACTCTTACTGTTTTCACTCTAACCGTTATTCCCTTCTAGCTTGTACTTGCCGGAAATAAATGAAATATAAAAAAAGAACAGGTTGAAAAATAAAAATGTCTTGCAAATAAATAATTCCAATTTGTGTTAATCTCTCGGCCCCCTCGAAGTCTACTCTTCTCGGCGAGACTCGTCGCGCTCGGATTTTATTGCTGGATTCTCATTGGCGAATACACGGTACGTGTGTATATACGTAACGTGTACTCGAAGAGGAAGAGAGCACCGGGTACTTTCTAAGTAGCTACATCACCGGCGCGGCTGTTCAGCCGTTCACCTTCGCGAGCAAAGTTTCATGGAGTCTAAGGGAATCCCCCCCTTCCCCTCCCGCGCTCGAGAGCTGTGCTCGTAGAATTCCAAACGAATTCGCGAGGAGACGGAGGGATATATGGAACGAGGAGAATCATTCGAAGGGTATACAACACGGGAGAAAGATAGAAAGGGGCTTCTCGTTTGGGAGAGAGAAGCAGGAGAATATTCGTGCTCGACGTGGCCTTTCCCGGCGAGTCAGCTGCGGTCTATCGCGCGCGCGCTGCCCTAATCGTAAGTGGCTCCCCCCCACTCCCCGTCCGACCGGTCCGACTCCATGACTGTTCCCCTCCGCGCCGCTCGTCGTCGTCGTCGCCGCAGACTACACGAAGCAGTTACAAGATTCCGCAGACTGGAACCGCTCTCGGCTCGTTCTCTATCGCATGGCTTCCCTATTCGTCGTGCGTTCACGCTCATTTGCACCGCGCGGCAACGTCTTCGACGATTGAATCGTGGATTCGCAGCTTCTGTCGCGCGTCTCAATTAATTCGCTCATTACGAGTCCCCCTTTTAACCGACACGCTGCATGCGCCTTGGAATACGTGCGCCTCGGAGCCACGTGACACGACGCTACGATGGGTTTTAGATCGGGGGAGGGAAGGGGAAAAACATTGTAAGATTTTCATTGGTACCCGTGTAAAGCGTAATAAATGGAAAATTAATTCACCCGAAGCGATAGTTTGTACGGGTAATGTAAATATAGCCGGACTGACCCAACTGCGGGATCAGAGAATTAATCATTTTATTCTTTATCGACGATGATATCGATTATCAAGATATTGATGGAATGTTTTTTTTTTTTAATTATGATTACAAATGTTTGTATATATGATTTTTCCCTCTTTCAAAATGGAATTGATTTTTAAGACTTTAATATTTTCTTTGAAATCATCAAAACTTTGCTTGTCTTATTTTCTTTTCTTTTTTCTGTTCCGTATAATCGATACATTCGATAAAATATATATATTACTGAAAGGAAACTTTGACTTTTAATTCAAACCGACTTGCGGCAAGAGAGTTTGAAGCAAAAAAAAAAAGACAAAGCGTTCTTTCAAAAAGTGTAGAAACGATTTTTTTATTAACATAGCTAACGTTATTCTCCCCAAACGAATATCCTCTTTTCCATTCGCTAGAGTCCGCGGCTTATATTATACATTAAAAAATGGTCCCAAGGATAATTATTCGTTACTCCCGATATTCCTCGAACGGATAGTCGGACTTTCACGATGTTTCTCCGATATTAATGTTTCCCTACAGTCTATCGGAAATAACTTTTGTATATATATATTTTTTCAGCCTCAGCAAAAAATGATTTCGCCTTAACTCATCTCCGAATAAAAATCATCGTTCATCTCCGATTTTTTTTTATTTTCCTGAATTTTCTCCTGTCTTTCCCCGTCTCGCAATTGTATCGTATTCTCTAACAGAATTTCTTGTCAACGTCGCGTGACTCTCCTCGCGTCTATAAATATATATAACCTATAACGCCGACGACACTGCATACGGCGCGAGTGTTGTACACACGGCATATGTATATTTTTACGCTTTGCCGGATGGTAAGTTACCGGGGGAACGGGATAGATGCTCGTGAGCGCTGTTGTGAGGCAATAAACCGCCGCCCGACACGACGCGAAGATGACGAGAAGAAAACTGTCTGCGGAGGCGCGCTCTCTCTCTCTCTACCTCTCGTCCTCTCATTCTCTCACTGTCTCGATGCCCGCGTCAGAACCCCGCAAAGCCGCCCGCAGCACAACAGCACTACCCTCCGAAGCGTATTTTCTACCGTTCTAACTATAGAGTGAACGCGACGTACAATGACCAGTCGTCGGGTACTAGCGAGCGGGGCAAACTATACAGAGCCCCGGTGATGTGTGTACAATCTTCGTTCGAACGCGTTCGCCTCCTCTCGAATCCCCTTCGTAGAATTTCTTTATCTGAAGAGTCGTTAGATAGTCGCTCGACTCTGCTCGCTCGGAGCGTTCGTCGCAGGTTCTCGACTTCGTCGTAACGCTATACACACGTAAGTTCGTTTGCCACCGCCACCCCCCCCCCCCCCCCACACCTTCCCGAGATACAACGCGAGCCACGCGATGAATTATTGAACTCCCGGGTACGGAATTTTACGTCACACCGAGCCTGTCGCAATATTCTAATTATCGTCCCGTCGCTCAAGCTTTTTCGGTCCGTTTCGCGGACACCATTTTGTTTTTTTTTTTTTTCAACGTCTACTCGTCGACTTTCGCGTAACGGATTTTCACTGCTGTATCGGTGAGGCTGTTTCGATTATCATTGTCGAACAATAATTTTAACAAAAAGTGTTTTGAATTTATTGTTATAAAGAAAATAGTTAAAAGTTAGGTAATATGTATTTTTTACATACAATAATTTTAACAAAAAGTGTTTTGAATTTATTGTTATAAAGAAAATAGTTAAAAGTTAGGTAATATGTATTTTTTTAATTAGTGGCTATTGTAGCTTTTTAGGTTCAGACTTTAGTCCCGACGTCACGATAATCTCTATTCGAACTTACTTCGGGAACATCGTTATTTTTATATTTCGATCCGCGATCTGTCACCGAGTTTCGGTCGGTTGGAGAAATTCTTTTTGAGGAAGTTTTTACAGACAGAGTTTTTCAAATGGTCGTGTGGATTTAAATACGGGGTCCAGAAACTCCGAGTCACTCGAGAACAGAGGCAGGCTTGGAATGAGAAAACGTCTAAGCGAGCATATACTTAAGCAGCGCGAGCGCTCAACGGCTCTGAATGATGCCGCTCCGCGCGCCGTGTGTAGGTGTTGCATCGCGAGAAGTCGATGAGTGGGAAAAAAAAAAAATGACGGTAGTAACGACCCACGTGGTGTGGCTGCCGAGGGAAGACCGAGAGCGACAGAGAGAGGGGGGGGGGGGAGAGGGAGAGGGAGAGAGAGAGACAGAGAGAGGTTTACGATCGGCGAGAGAGCTCACCGAGCAGAGAAACTCGTCTACTTGCGATAATCATCGCGGGCAACAACTATACCCGCGGCTGTGCGTACCAGCGCCGTCTCAAGGCTGCTCGGTACCCTAGGCCTTGTTAATTTCCACTTCCCAATCTTAAATACTCGGTAACTTTTGCGGCTAACTTTTAAACTCGACGGGATCCCGAGTTTAGAAAACTTTTCACGCTAAAAGTGTTTAACTCTCCACGTATTTTATCCACGCGATTGTTCGGGCGTAAAATAAAATAAAATCTCCACAATTCTGTACTTTGAATTAAAGTCGTATTGTTTGTGCGAATTTTTATTATCGATCAGACGTGTGTTCGATACAGAGCATAAAATTTTTCAATCGAATTATTTGATTTACATCGATACGGAAAAATTATTATTTGTGAATTATGTACTTTTCCTTTGCTCCGCTTGTTAATCTGGTCGTACATAAGATTTTTTTTTTGTATCGAGTATCGAGATTGATGTATCGAGAGTAAAACAGAAAATCTGTGAAATTAATCTATTTTGATCGTTAACACGGAGATTGTTTGATCTCTCGCAACTCCCGTGGCAAAGAAACGATTAATCCGAGCCTGCTGGATATAACGCGCTGACCGCTGACCCACTATCACGCTACGACGCTAAAAACTCGTACAGCCCTCGACACGCGCTCGCGGCGACGGTTGTCGACGCTTCCCAACGACTATCTGCAAGGATCACTGGCAAACTTTTATACACGCACTTGTAGCGGATCTTATTTTTTTTTCTTCGTTATTTGTTATTACTGTTCTTCTCAATGAGACTGGCAAGAGAGATCGAGTTGACGCGCTCGTGTGTAGAGAAGTTTCGCAAACGGAAACGTGCGATAATCTCGGATGCATGAATCTTTTTTTATCTCGAATAATTCCGCAACGACTTTTGCTGGGAGAGTCTAAGACTGGTACGATGTTTTCACCCGCTCGCGTACCTTGAATTTTGCAAATTTATTTTATTTTTTATATTTTCTTTACCCTATCAATAAATGAGTCGAGTTAATGCCGAGGTGACCAAGACACAGATTGCCAGCCTAGTGACCGGCGGACGACGCCGATTCCCGGTAGACAAACACAACCGAAACTTTCATCATTATCGTCCGAACGATAAACGAATTTCTATGTGGATCGGAGATAAGGAGAGAAAAAAATTTAAACAGACAGAAAAAGAATTGCCGAAGTAGAGAGTAACGAAATGCGAGGATACTTCGCGCGTCGAAGTCCCGCGAAATGGCAAACCGGAGAACGAACCGGGCTGGACGATTTTTCGGAACGATAAGATTCAGTGAGTCACGGAACGAAAACGATCTCGCGACCGTATCGCAGACTACCGATTGCCCGACGAGAAAGCTTGAGTATCCATGGGAGCGCAGTTAATCGCTCGGGCTCACACACTTAAGGTGCTCGCACATAAAACAACGTTTGCCGTTTTTCGTCACACAGACGAGTCGATCGGATCAGATCGGACACCAATACGCGAGCATCAGCCAATCACGGCTGTATGTGGATATGGCACGGCCTGTTGTGTATCGTACTTAGTTTTGTGTGCGAGCAGCTTAACACGCCACAGGAACACCGGCCGCGGGAGAATTCGGACACGACTCACTCTCATTCGCACCGGCCGGTAGTTAGAACCGCCCGAGATATGGAATAAACAACGCTGGATTCCTATTATTATTATTATTATTATTATTATTCGACTAATGTTTTTGATTCGGAAAAGGAGAAATCGAAGATGAAATATGAGGATGCGATACAAAAATATATATATATATCGAGACGATTTTATACGATACCGGTATTCGAAAACGCGTTATTTGATATTATTAATTATTTTCCGCCACGAATGCCGCGCGATTCGAGAAGAGAACGACCGTGTATAGTTTCTTTACAATCGAGTATATTTTTATCTTTTGAATGAGAGTTTGTTTGTTTGCATTGTCGTTTGTTGTTTTTGTTTTTCTGCATCTAGAGTCTCTCGACTACTGAGATAGTGTTATCGGTGCAATTGGATCGCGCAATAAAACTACGACGTAAGTCCGGAGGGGGGAAAGAAAAGAGGAAGAGTAGTTGATAATAATGTGTACTCACCGGAACTGTAATATTCCTTAAAGTAGTGTGTCGCCGCTCGCTGGACGATCGAATAATACAGGTTCACGTAATTCGTTGACTGATTCTTTGCTGAGAGCGCCATTTAACACCGGTTTATTATTATCTTTTTCCTTGTGGGTATGTGTGTTTAAAATTTTTTTTTAATCTGACTGTTATTTTTTTTTTTTAAGTTTAGTTTGATTATTTTTTTTTTTTTTTTTTCGTTTTAAACTACTTGTTCACCTTGTCTGTGTTTCTTCCTCTCGCGTGTCAAAGAACTTTTTTTTTTTATTTTCACCGTGTATTAAAAGTACAACTGGAACTCCGCAACGGATTGTTAGTCATTTTTATATATACATATATATATATATATATTTGTCGTTTTTTGATTTGTAAACCGATCGATATATATTTTTGTTTGTTTCAAAAAGAAAACCATCGGTCAAATGGATGCGAGTGTGAGAGAGAGAAAAAGAGAGAATCCGAGAAAGAGAGAGAGAGAGAGAGAGAGTGAGAGAGAGAGCGCGCGCGCGAGCGCGTTCGTCCACGCCGATGGAACGTGCGTTTGGTTGCGTTGCGTGCGTGCGTCTCTCGCGCGCGCGGGCAATGCGGTAGCACGGGCGGGGGTGGGGTGGGGTGGATGTAGGAGACGGAGGAGAAGGAGGCGACGTTGGTGGCGGCGTCGACGTCGACGACGACGACGACGACGACGACGACGACGTCGAATCTCTCGGTCACCGTCTCGCTCTATCAGCCGGTTCACGTTGAGCGGCGACCGACACGTCGCCACTGCATTTGACCGTTTTTAATTTTTTAATTAAATTATTATTATTTAAACGAAAGATCGAGAAACAAAAACTTCTCCTTTTAACATCGAATAGAACTTTATTTTTGTCTCTTTGTTTCTTGTTGTCCTGTTGTTCTCTGGGTTTTTCTCCGTAGTAACCCTCGCGTCGACTCCGAAGTACGACGGCGACGAAAGACACACAAAACTCCGATCGTGGTACGAAACCCAGCGGGCGAGCTCACTTATCTTACTCGTGTGACGGGCTCACTAGTTCTCTCTCCGCGCTCTTTTGGTACCCGCGCCGGTAGACAAACTCGGTAGACTCGGCTGGGGCCCCCCCGAGTAACTCTCGGCCAAGACCCGAGACGCTCGCCACGCGGCGTTGCCACACTTCCGTCGTAGCCGGCATTCGACGCGCTCTCGCGGGCACTAGCCGCCGTCAACGTCGTCGTCGTCGTCGCCGCCGCCACCGCCGCCGCCACCACCGCCGCCGCCGCACCGCACCCCGCCACACCGCACCGCACAGCACACGCGAGGAGTGGGGAGGGACGGATATTCTGGACTGCATAGCGGAGGGTTGGGGGGAGCTTCGGAACACACAAGTCGGCGGCGCTCGGGTCGGGTAGAGTGGGGAGCCGTTATCCGTAGCTCTTCGTGTACACCGACGCCGCATGGCTGCTTGTTCTACCTACGGGTTGGAGTGAGAGATGGCGACGAAACACACAGATACACAGACCCCCCCCACACACACACACAAACCTAAAACGGGTATGGAAGAGTAGGGATATATAGGGCCGGGCGACGAGGGGTCGAGAGAGATACTGGATGCGACAGACCAGGGACAGGCGGGGAAAGGTGCAGGCAACGGCGTCGTTGCGAGAGCCACCGCAGTGTGTATGTGGCTCTCTCTGTGTGTACGCGGAGGAAGGAGAGACGCGGAGTGGAAGAGCAAAAAAAAAAAGCAAGAGAAAAAAGGGAGAGCGAGAGGAGAGACAGAAGCGTGAATCCTGCGGAGTGGGGAGAAAAGTCGGGGCCGCGAGAGAGATTCCGAGCGCTTAGCTGTTACGAACCTGTGAGAGGTCTCTGGCGTGTCGGGCGAAAAAAAATCGCGCGTTCCCAGTTGTATTTGAGATATATAGACGGAATCGACAGAGCGAGAGGGAGGAAGAGGGTGAGAGAGAGAGAGCGAGCGAGCGAGAGAGAGAGAGAGAGAGAGAGAGAGAGAGAGAGAGAGAGAGAGAGAGAGAGAGAGAGAGAGAGAGAGAGAGAGAGAGAGAGAGAGAGAGAGAGAGAGAGAGAGAGAAAAGGAATGAAGAAAGTGGGAGTCGGGAGAGGTTGTTCGGTTATCGTGCTCTCTCATCCCCTCCACTACGACTCGGAGAAAACTGGACTGTTGAAAGAGGTGAGCGAGGGGAGAGAAAGATAGATATAGATATACAGATAGAGAGTGAGTGAGTGAGTTGAGTGAGTGACTGAGCGTGTGTGTGTGCGTGTGTCTGTCTGTCTGTCCTGTGTGTGTGTGTGTGTGTGTGTGTGTGTGTGTGTGTGTGTGTGTGTGTGTGTGTGTGTGTGTGTGTGTGTGTGTGTGTGTGTGTGTGTGTGTGTGTGTGTTCGTGCGCGTGGTGTGTGTGTGTGTGAGAAAGAGAGAGAGAGAGAGAGAGATTCAACGTGTACGTGTAAAATGTTACCCTCTCGTTCTATCCTTCGCACTGTATGTATAAGTTGCACTGGCGCTTCTTCTCGATACTGCTGGGCAGACTCGTGGCGATGATGCGGAGAGAGCCGCAGTTCAGGGTTGAAGAGAGCAGGAGACTTCCGTCGAAGGGTTGCGATATTTATTTAAAAAAAAAAAAAAAAAAAAAAAAAAGAACCACACTCCGACGATATAGCTCGATCGACACGGGGAACGGGAGAGCTGCGAGAAAGAGACACTGAGTCCGCGTCGCGGCTTGCGTAGACTTTAGGCGCTCCGACTCTGGTTCGGCGTATAGATGGCGGTAGGGGAGACATACGACGAAGAGAACCCGAATGTAAAGGCGAAACACGACGTTGGAATGGCGAGGGGCAGACTGAAGGGACAGGGGTGGGGGAGGGTTCGGCCGAGGTACATCGGTGGCGCTGCTGGAGCCGTTACGGGAACGGATTGCGGAGGGCATTGATGGTGGGTCACCAATACTCTCCCGCACGGCGGAGAGGGATTTTCCCAGCGCGCCACGACTCTGACTCTATTTCGTTCTCTCTGGTCGTGTACGCGTCCAAAACCCACCGTACGACTTTCTCACTCGTTCTTTCGGGGCTCGGGTCGGTCGGGGAGAAACAGGAGGGGAGTAGGGGGGGGGGGGGGATATGCGCGCACCGTACGCGCAGATGCATCGTTTGCGCGACGCCGACGGCGGATCGTGCGATTTCTCTCTTTCTATCCAACCAGCAACGCAAGAGAGTCACATGGTACGCTCGTGCCACGAGTACGAAGCCTCTCCCAAATCAATATCACTCGTATATAAAAAAAAATTGTATGTGTGCGCGTGTACATGTACGTGTGTATGTATGCGAGAGAAAATAAAGAAAGAAATAGAGAAAGAATGAAAGAGAGCGAAAGAGAGGGCGAGGAGGGCAAAAAAAGGACGGGTGGTAACGTCGGATGGAACGAGAGAGGCAGCAGCGGGGAATCGCAATAGAGAGATGGGGGAAGGAGTAAAAAAAAAAAAAAAAAAAACACGCACACACATACGACACGGAGAGGGAGTCATGTACATTCGAGGCACCTGTAATCTTTCACGAACTTCCGGGCATTTTTTGTTCCGCTGCCTAACGTCGACTCGCTCTCGCTACTGATCCGAAATGCTGGACGATGTCGATGAAGCGAACGAGGTTTACATGTACCGTCTTAGATCGAGAGGCGCGAGAGGCGCGAGAGACGCCAGAGAGGAAGGGAGCGAGAGAATCGGGAGAAGAAGGGACACCGTCGGAGTTTGAAAGGGGGGAGGGAGGGGGGGGGGGGGAGTCGCTGAGCAGCTCCGGTATATAATTTCCGAGTTTACTTTGGCGGAATTTCATCCCTACCTCGGAAAATCATAACCTCGCTCTCTTACCCTCTTTCTCACCCATCTCGAGAGCTCCCTCGGATCTTCATCGCCTTTCCTTTCGTCCGTCTCTTTTAGGGTTATGTTGTCCGGAGAGTCAAGGCCCGAACGCTTGGGTTAGGTTAGTTACTGCAGAGTCAAAGGCGCGACGACGTTTAGGGTAGGCCTCTCAAGTACTTTACCAGCGGATATCGCACCCCTTAGAGAAGAGACTTCCTCACGCCCTTCGGTAAAACTTCGAGTTTGCGATACACGCATGTCGACACTGTATACACTTTTTTTTCATAATTTTGCACTCAAACGTCCCAAATTCAGGTAATCGCACGGCACTCCTGAAGACAATTTAGGCTAAAAAAAAAAAAAAAAAAAAATGCTCGCCGCTTTGATAAAAATTCGTTTGCCGCGATAGAATTTAAAACGGCTCAAGACGTTTCTGTCACGAAATCCGAGGTAACGAAATTCGAAGGATAAAAATGATAACGAGCTCGGTTGAAAATAAACTACACTCGAATATCACATAAACGGAGGTGCACCCCACTGATCCGTCGGGGACTGTGCAACTTAAACGGACAGTCGATAATGTCGTCCATTTTCCTCCGGTATGCTGAAAGTCCCCGATTGTACCAACTACGATATACTTGTTACATATTTTATTATTTTTCCCAATCTCATGCAATGTATAGATCTATATACAAAAATGGTTTCCGATAAATCTCGAGAAACGAATTTCATTAAGGCCGCGTTCGAGCGACGGGCACCGAAGATGGGTGGAGGAGAGGGGGCGGGGGGGGGGGGGGGGGGGTGTCGATGAAAATGAGTTCCGGAAGGGTCAAAGTCCCCGATCGTACCAACTACGATATACTTGTTACATATTTTATTATTTTTCAAAATCTCATGCAATGTATAGATCTATATACAAAAATGGTTTCCGATAAATCTCGAGAAACGAATTTCATTAAGGCCGCGTTCGAGCGGCGGGCACCGAAGATCGGTGGAGGAGAGGGGGGGGGGGGGGGGGGGGGGTGTCGATGAAAATGAGTTCCGGAAGGGTCAAAGTCCACAGCGGTTAATCAACATGGCACGAGCGTTTCTTTGCACTCGATTCGCACCACTAGTGCCCGGTGAACGTTTTGAACACAGTGTACGGATGGCCGATAGACACTGCTGTATCGGAGGTCCGGCTTGTATACATACTTTGTCTAATTCGCTCACTCGTCCGGCTCTCCCCGCCTCCCCAACCGTCTGTAGCTCGTACGCACTCCTATGGGTTATAACCCGCGTTTCACCTTCCCGCCCTCGCCGCGACACGCCCGAGTGCATTGCGTGAATGGCACTGTTACGACCTTGCCTCCACACTATACACCTGCATAACGCCCCGGTATTATACGTACCTCTGTGTACAGATATGCGTATATCGCAGCCTCCTTTTTATCGTTTTTTTTTTTCGTCTTGTTTTGTTCCCTCCACATTTCACGGTGATATCTGTCCGACTTGCGTCAAGCTACGTAACCGACTCGTTCCGGTCGCTCTCTATCGAACGGGCAATGGAAATCGCTAACGAAATAGAAGAAAATATACGGTATGCGAGATAGACGAGTACTTAAAACTCCGGGGGGGGGGGGGGGGGGGGGGGGGCCTATTAATAATATTCGCTAATTCTTATCGCTATAAATAAAATTAATTTGCATCTATTAGCCGGGTAATGAATGAAGAGGAAAAAAAATTATAAAATTAACATAACACGAACACGGGGATCCGCAGAGCGGGCACATATGCCCGCGGGGTTCTGGTGGTCCGCGATCCTTAAATACATGAGCTACGAGCACGATTTCCCCATTTCTTTAAACAATCCTTATACTTTTTTTTTTTTTTTTAACTTCTCGACAGCTTTGTTTCCCTGTACGGAGATAAAATATCGGCCGGAGTCGTTGAAGTTACGGTATCGGAGTTCGAGCTGCCTCGAGTACTTTTGGTGTAATAAAATTCACGAGTGTGCTGGATTCGGAATGGAAGTCGGAGCTGGGATAGTTTGGGCAAAAGTTTTCGGTGCATACAATTACGCGACTTGCGGGCTCCATTAATATCTAGTTTAATAAAATTGAATTAGAATATTCAGTCAACGTCCGTTAACACCGTTGACATTGAACATCTGGAATTCCCGAAGCCGATTGGTCCGTTGCCGGATTTTACATAAGATTTGCTTAAGCTCCGGGGTTAAAAAAAAAAATAAAAAAAAAAAAATAAATAAAAAAAAAAAACAGTAGTCCGCGGCAGCGCCCCGGATATTGACGGGTTGACGGTAAATTCGAGTAGGAAATTGGAAACAATCGAAGTTGGTAAAGCGAATTCGGCTTTTCGATCGGCGAACGTCGATGTGACGGTCAGAGGAATTTGCGCAGGATTTAAAACTTAATCGATAACCTTTTATCCCCGCGAGTCGGCCCCACCCCCCTTCCGCCGTGCCGCCGCACGTTTCCCTCCGGCGCCCACCGGCCCGGTTTCGCGAACGAATCCGAAGTAACGGCGCTCCCCCTCCTCTCTCGCTACGTCTCTTCCCTCGTTACGTCCCTCGTTTTCTCACGTAATTTCGCGCTCGCTCTTATCCATACTATCCCCCGCCGTCATATCTCCCGAGCCGCACATTAATTTCGACGTTCACGGTAGTATAACGAAGGATATTCTTATCGGATTAATCGCAGCGCGAGAGCTCGCGCGCGCATGCGCACTAGCCGCAAATTTTTATTCCGCCTCTTGCCATTCCGCTATTTCTTCTCGCGGGCATTTCTGGCTTCTCTCCGGGTCTCGTCTTTATCGTACCACTCGCCGAGAACCGGAGAGGTACGAAGCTGGAGAAGATATACGTAGGAATATATAATGGTACATTACTTCACGAGGGCGAAAAACTATAATAGTACATTACTCCACGAGGGCGAGAAACTATAAAAGTACATTACTCCACGAGTGCTGTAATCACACGAGTTAGAAAAAGTGTTTCGCACAAGGGATGTACGAAATTTTTCATCACAGGGTGCGAAAATTGCAGTTTTACGCACGCGAAGCGGGCGGAAAAGTGGCCATTTCCGCACCGAGTGATGAAAACGGATATATATATATATACAATCCGTGCGATGCCGGTTTCAACTATATTTCCGCGTGGTCCGGCGTTGCCACGCATGGAATAATGAATATTCCTTCGGGCATTAGTGATGCGGGTAGGCCGCCCGATTGCGTCTGGAGAATTGACGGACGACCGGCGAATATTGGATATCTTTTTTCATTTTCTTTCTTTTTTATGCTTCATAAAATAATTTATTTGAGCGATATTAAAAAAAAAAAAATGTCGGTTTTTCTGATTAAATGTTATTTTGGGGTGACATCGGGTAGAATTTTTCGTAGGAGATTATTTTGAAGTGATAAAATCAATTTCACTTTGGCTGCCGTGGCTCACCCCCGCGGAGATCAATTCCCACGACCCTCGAGAGAGAAGGGGGAGAGCCCGATGATGGCGACAGAGGTGCGGGTTGCTGGGCGAATGCCAAAGTTTCAACGTTCAGGGTGTCGCGTGGGACTCGATGCGGTACCACCTGCCCCCGCAAACTCACGATCCCCAACCATCCGGTCGTCCTATACGACCTACCTGTCAAATGATAATTTGCCAACGCGGCGAATCGAACATTCATCAGAGGTATCCACACTCGCGCTTTCCGTACCGTAGCTTTGCCACATGGAAACTCGCCCCAATATCTACGACGCGTCGCGACGAACGAGCCGGATAACAAGAAATTCGTTTGGTATAAAAATGAATAAGTTTTTGTATTAAATAAGAATAATAAATAAAAAAGTTGGGGTTCCTCGCAGTGCTTTCCGCACAGCACTGTTATTGCG
This sequence comes from Exephanes ischioxanthus, assembly GCA_958510785.1. Classification (NCBI taxonomy): domain Eukaryota; kingdom Metazoa; phylum Arthropoda; class Insecta; order Hymenoptera; family Ichneumonidae; genus Exephanes; species Exephanes ischioxanthus. The sequence goes on from CAUEHJ010000003.1 coordinate 56,379, forward strand.
TCCGCGGCTCTAACGCTTTAGATTGTAAGGTATTGTTTAATGCTTATGTAGATTCTTTGCTTACTAGGCAAAAATTATGCGTGAATGTGCACACCTATATTAATTTTCTGTAAAAAGGGCCTTGGCCCGTATACAATATAATAAATAAATAAATAAATAAATAAATAAATAATTATTTGTTTCAAGAAAATGAAATAATAAGTACTTAATTCTATAAAAATTATTTCTATTAAAGAAACCAGATGAATCCACCAAACGAGACATTGCATGGACCACAATAATGTTTCGAAAATTCGAGACATAATTACCGAAACTCCAGTAAATATTGGTTCTAAAGCAGTCGCTAAAATCGTCATGAGAATCATAAAATTTACCGACGGATAAAGCAAATTTGGGACGAAAAATAAAATTGTAATAAAACATCGAATTTCTGATTCTATCCGGGAAAATCTTCACACCGAACTCTGTCGTCGAAACTCATGACGACATTTGCAACGAGAACGCGCGAGGTGGAAAGTCCAGTGATGCGGGTAATTACGACCTTGAGGATTTATTGGAGAACGTCGACGGCCCGAGAACTTTTGACAGAGGGATACTTCCTCGGAATCTTGCTCGTCGGGGATCCTGATACAAACTGATGGTTAGGTATAAAACGCCCGTGCATCTCGTCTAGACCTCGAAAGAAACGAGGAGCCGAAGTACAGCCAGAAAGAAGAGACGAAAGTAAGTGGAGGCAGCGGGAGGACGTTGCTGAAGGTGACTTCTCGCCCGTGAGACACGGCCGATGAGCCAGCGAGGTTCTCTCCCCGATCCGATCTACACTCGCGGCTTATATCCAGCGGTCATGCACGACGACCCGAGGACGGACCGCTGCCCCGAATTTAACAAAATACTTCCTTACAGTCGAAATCAACACCCAGAAAGATCGTTTATTTTACGGACCCGTTAATATATATTTTGTTAATTCAAATTATTATTATTATTAATGAAATTGGAAAGAAACTTTTTTTACAGCAAAGTATCATAAACTTCTCGCCTCACCCCAAAACAAAAACTCACATCTGCCGTCCATCCTAAGATCCTCATATTTTTTCCACTTTGCCGTACAAGTAACGGAAGAAAGTAGAAAAAAAAAAAAATGAAAATTTAACAAAATTTTGCAAAAAAAAAAAAAAAAACTTTGACGCCTCCAGCGTAGTTGGGATATCGGAATAGACGATGAGGGAAATGGAAATTTTCCTCTTTTCCGTTTCTTTCCCTCGACACACAGCGAGGAGGAAAAGGTTTTCATGTGTCGTTGTTTTTTTTTTTTTTTTTTTTTTTTTTTCGAGTGCAGATGCAACCATTGCCAAAGCACATGGGACAGTCTATATACACACGGGGAGATCCAACTATGCACTATAGTATACTAGTATGTATGTATACCGTCCTACCGGGGTACGGTAGACTGACGTGCGACGACCGGGGGAGGGGGGGCAGCGAGGCACCGGGGGG
>CAUEHJ010000004.1:27500-30000 GCA_958510785.1 Exephanes ischioxanthus
TCTCTGGTCGGAACTCTGGTTTGCATGTATTAGCTCTAGAATTACCACAGTTATCCAAGTAAATGTGGGTACGATCTAAGGAACCATAACTGATTTAATGAGCCATTCGCGGTTTCACCTTAATACGGCATGTACTGAGACATGCATGGCTTAATCTTTGAGACAAGCATATGACTACTGGCAGGATCAACCAGGGAGCTTCGTCAACGTGTTTTTCGTTTACGAGACGCACACAGCTCACAGAGAGAGACAGAGATTTTTATATTTCTTTCGTTGCAACGCTCGGCGGAGAGATGAAATGAGAATGCGAAAAACGCAAACCACCATCCGAATTCTACCGTCTCGTAAAATAATAAAACTCTTCTCTCTCTCTTCGTGTTTTCTCTCTTAGTGTCGTTGTCAATCTCCCGCGGATATCGATTCCAGAGTCTTGCGATGCGGCATCGTATCTAAAGCGCGGCGAGAGACACACACTTTTTTCCCATATTCATTTTATTCGTTTTATTTATTATTTTTGCTCAGCTAAGAAGATCTCCTCTCTTGTTGGAGACTTCGAAACTCGGCTATACGGATTGCACCATCGACACCTCTTTTGTCTCTTTGAAAACACACAAATTTTGTGCGAATCCGCGTATATTAGTCAAACATTCTCGTTTGCTACTCTTGACGCTAGAATATTTTTTCTCAGCGAACAAGCTGTGTCGTTTCGACACTTTCGTGATTCGTTTCGTATGATTTTTTTTCATACTTGTATTCTCGCCCGGAATTGGGTGAGTCGATGCTCAGTATTATACATATTGTTGTATACAATAATAATGTAAAAGCGCCTAGGGCGTGTACCACATAAGAGCCATTCGGTCAAAGACACCGACCCGTGGTAATGCTGCGTAATATTGTATTATACACCAACTGTACTCCACCAGTCCATCGAACGAGAGTCTCGCGTCGCTCGGTAGCACCGATGCTTCGCCTCCCTTATAGTAACGAGCTGGGGCGCCTACGGAGGCACGACGGCCGGCCTTAGCCACGGCGTTCGAACGGGACGAAACAGCGTTGAACGGGCCGGGCGGCATTCTTTCGCTGGCACTCCGCGCGACGTCCGAGCACTCTTTGAAGCATGTAAAATCAATGAAACCGAGCAACAATTGTCAATAACAATCACTCTAAACATTATTTTCGATTAAAGTAAATATTAATTTTGCAAAATAAATTATTTTTATCGATATTACGGACGATACAAGTTTTCTTTGTGGCGAGTATGGACCGATCGGTTATCTAAAATATTACAATTTAATTATTAAACCAGTTAAATAATGTTTATTTAATTATTAGAATCATACGTAAACAAAATTTATCGTATATTATTTTATTTACTTATTTTACGACACTCGAGTTTTTCGCGTGTGGACCGATCGGACGATGGCAGAGTCTTCGTTCTCATAGAACTCTCGGGTGTCGACCGATCGGGGCTCTCCCCTGCGAGTGAATGCTCTTCGAGTGGATGGGATATGGACCGATCGGTTGCTTAAAACTTACAATTCAAGTAATAGGATTATTAAAATATTTGTCGAACAATGATCCAAGTATGTGAACATCATTTATAATCGTTGAATTTTGTTTTTCTTTTTTTTTGAATTTTTCTTTCGTCAGTCGTCGCATGTCGACCGATCGAGCGATGGCCAGAATTTTTTTCTCTCGGAAGTCGCGCGTCGACCCATCGAGACTGTTCGCTGCGAGTGAATGTTGCTGTTACGCTGCACTACGGATCGATGGAGTATGGACCGATCGGTTCTCAAAAAATTACAATCCATTGAATATGATTATACAAGTATTTGTAAAATGGTTGAACAAGTATAAGTCTCAACGTCGCTTCGAATATTTCAGATTTTTTTCCGTAGAACTTGGAATTTGTCGCAAGCCGTCGCGTGTCGACCGATCGGACGATGTCCCCAGTCGTTGTTCTCATAGAACTCTCGGGTGTCGACCGATCGAAGCTCTTCGCTGCTAGTGAATGCTCTGGCACTGTGCATGGAGTATGGACCGATCGGCTGCTCGACACTTACAATTCCATTAATATTATTATAAAAATATTTGTAAAATAATGAACCAAGTGCGTGAACATCAGTTATAATTAGTAACAATTTTTTTTTTTTTTTTATAATTTTTTTTCCTCAGTCCTCGCGTGTCGACCACTGAGTAACAATTTTCTTCTCTCGGAAGTCGCGCCTCGACCCATCGAGACTGTTCGCTGCGAGTGAATGTTGCTGTTACGCTACACTACGAGTGGATGGCGTATGGACCGATCGGGTCTCAAAAGCTTACAATCCACGAAATATGATTATACAAATATTTGTAAAATGGTTGAACAAGTATTGTCACAACGTCATTTCCAATATTTAGGATTTTTTTTTTCGTAGAACTCGGTATTTATCCCAAGCCTTCGCGTGTCGACCGATCGGACGATGCCCGAGGCTTTGTTCTCATAGAACTCTCGGGTGTC
>CAUEHJ010000005.1:0-44277 GCA_958510785.1 Exephanes ischioxanthus
AAAAAATTTATATTAAATTAAAAAATTAATATTAAATTTTAATTGATTGAAATTCCTTATTATTCCAATAAATTAAAAAATTAATATTAAATTTTAATTGTTTAAAATCACCTATTATTTTAAAAAATTAAAAATTAATATTAAATTTTAATTAATTGAAATTCTCTATTATTCCAATAAATTAAAAAATTAATATTAAATTTTAATTGTTTAAAATCCTTTATTATCCTAAAAAATTAAAATTAAATTAAAAAATTAATATTAAATTTTAATTGATTGAAATTCCTTATTATTCCAATAAATTAAAAAATTAATATTAAATTTTAATTGTTTAAAATCACCTATTATTTTAAAAATTTATATTAAATTAAAAAATTAATATTAAATTTTAATTAATTGAAATTCCCTATTATTCCAATAAATTAAAAAATTAATATTAAATTTTAATTGTTTAAAATCCTTTATTATCCTAAAAAATTAAAATTAAATTAAAAAATTAATATAAAATTTTAATTGTTTGGAATTCCCTATTATTCCAATAAATTAAAAAATTAATATTAAATTTTAATTGTTTAAAATCCTTTATTATCCTAAAAAATTAAAATTAAATTAAAAAATTAATATTAAATTTTAATTGTTTGGAATTCCCTATTATTTCAATAAATTAAAAAATTAATATTAAATTTTAATTGTTTAAAATCACCTGTTATTTAAAAAATTTATATAAAATTAAAAAATTAATATTAAATTTTAATTGTTTGAAATTCCTTATTATTCCAATAAATTAAAAAATTAATATTAAATTTTAATTGTTTAAAATCACCTATTATTTTAAAAATTTATATTAAATTAAAAAATTAATATTAAATTTTAATTAATTGAAATTCCCTATTATTCCAATAAATTAAAAAATTAATATTAAATTTTAATTGTTTAAAATCCTTTATTATTCTAAAAAATTAAAATTAAATTAAAAAATTAATATTAAATTTTAATTGTTTGGAATTCCCTATTATTTCAATAAATTAAAAAATTAATATTAAATTTTAATTGTTTAAAATCACCTGTTATTTAAAAAATTTATATAAAATTAAAAAATTAATATTAAATTTTAATTGTTTGAAATTCCCTATTATTCCAATAAATTAAAAAATTAATATTAAATTTTAATTGTTTAAAATTCTTTATTATCCCAAAAAAATAAAATTAAATTAAAAAATTGATATAAAATTAAAAATTATTTGGAATCCTTTATTAATCCAAAAAAATTATTATTAAATTAATAAATTGATATTAAATTAAAAATTATTTGTAATTCCTTATTATTCTAATAAATTAAAAAATTAATATTAAATTTTAATTGTTTAAAATTCCTTATTATCCATTAAATTAAAAAATTAATATAAAATTAAAAATTATTTGAAATCCCCTATTATTCCAAAAAAATTAATATTAAATTTAAAATTATTAAATTAATTTAATAAAAAAAGAATTAATTTACAATTAAAATAAATTTTTAAAATAAGATATTAAATTTAAATAATGAGTTTATTTAAGAAATTTCTAATGAATAAATTTATTTCGAGGCCAATAAGAATATTTTTAATGTAGTTACATAAAATTTATAAAATTAAAAAATTGATATTAAATTTTAATTGTTTGAAATTCCCTATTATTCCATTAAATTAAAAAATTAATATTGAATTAAAAATTATTTAAAATCTTCTATTATACTAAAAAATTAAATTAAAAAATTAATATAAAATTAAAAATTATTTGAAATCCCCTATTATTCCAATAAATTAAAAAATTTATATTAAATTTTAATTGTTTAAAATTCTTTATTATCTTAAAAAAATAAAATTAAATTAAAAAATTGATATAAAATTAAAAATTATTTGGAATCCTTTATTAACCCAAAAAAATTATTATTAAATTAATAAATTGATATTAAATTAAAATTTATTTGAAATTCCTTATTATTCTAATAAATTAAAAAATTAATATTAAATTTTAATTATTTAAAATTTCCTATTATCCCAAAAAATTAATATTAAATTAAAAAAATTAATATTAAATTTTAATTGTTTGAAATTCCTTATTATTCCAATAAATTAAAAAATTAATATTAAATTTTAATTGTTTAAAATCACGTTATTTAAAAAATTTATATTAAATTAAAAAATTTATATAAAATTAAAAAATTAATATTAAATTTTAATTGTTTGAAATTCCCTATTATTCCAATAAATTAAAAAATTAATATTAAATTTTAATTGTTTAAAATTTTTTATTATCTTAAAAAAATAAAATTAAATTAAAAAATTAATATAAAATTAAAAATTATTTGGAATCCTTTATTAATCCAAAAAAATTATTATTAAATTAATAAATTGATATTAAATTAAAAATTATTTGAAATTCCTTATTATTCCAATAAATTAAAAAATTAATATTAAATTAAAAATTATTTAAAATCCTCTACTATGTCAAAAATTAAATTAAAAAATTAATATTAGTTTTTAATTATTTGAAATTCCTTATTATTCCAATAAATTAAAAAATTAATATTAAATTTTAATTGTTTAAAATCTTCTATTATGTTAAAAAATTAAATTAAAAAATTGATATTAAATTTTAATTGTTTGAAATTCCCTATTATTCCATTAAATTAAAAAATTAATATTAAATTAAAAATTATTTAAAATCTTCTATTATGCTAAAAAATTAAATTAAAAAATTAATATTAAATTTTAATTGTTTGAAATTCCCTATTATTATAAAAATTTATATAAAATTAAAAAATTAATATTAAATTTAAATTGTTTGAAATTCCTTATTATTCCAATAAATTAAAAAATTAATATTAAATTTTAATTGTTTAAAATTCTTTATTATCCTAAAAAATTAAAATTAAATTAAAAAATTAATATTAAATTTTAATTGTTTGAAATTCCCTATTATCCATTAAATTAAAAAATTAATATAAAATTAAAAATTATTTGGAATCCCCTATTATTCCAAAAAAATTAATATTAAATTTAAAATTATTAAATTAATTTAATAAAAAAAGAATTAATTTACAATTAAAATAAATTTTTAAAATAAGATATTAAATTTAAATAATGAGTTTATTTAAGAAATTTCTAATGAATAAACTTATTTCGAGGCCAATAAGAATATTTTTAATGAAGTTACATAAAATTTATAAAATTAAAAAATTGATATTAAATTTTAATTGTTTGAAATTCCCTATTATTTCATTAAATTAAAAAATTAATATAAAATTAAAAATTATTTGAAACCCTCTATTATTCCAGAAAAATTAATATTAAATTTAAAATTATTAAATTAATTTAATAAAAAAAAATTAATTTACAATTAAAATAAATTTTAAAAATAAGATATTAAATTTAAATAATGAGTTTATTTAATAAATTTCTAATGAATAAACTTATTTCGAGGCCAATAAGAATATTTTTAATGTAGTTACATAAAATTTATAAAATTAAAAAATTGATATTAAATTTTAATTGTTTAAAATCCTTTATTATTCTAAAAAATTAAAATTAAATTAAAAAATTAATATTAAATTTTAATTGTTTGAAATTCCCTATTATTCCAATAAATTAAAAAATTAATATTAAATTTTATTAGTTTAAAATTCTTTATTATCCTAAAAAAAATTAAAATTAAATTAAAAAATTAATATTAAATTAAAAATTGTTTGTAATTCACAATTATCCCAAAAAATTAATATTAAATTAAAAAATTGATATTAAATAAAAAATTATTTGAAATTTCTTATTATTTCAATAAATTAAAAAATTAATATTAAATTTAAATTGATTGAAATTCTCTATTATTCCAATAAATTAAAAAATTAATATAAAATTAAAAATTATTTGAAACTCTCTATTATTCCAAAAAATTAATATTAAATTTAAAAAATTAATATTAAATTTTAATTGTTTAAAATCACCTGTTATTTAAAAAATTTATATTAAATTAAAAAATTAATATTAAATTTAAATTGATTGAAATTCCCTATTATTCCAATAAATTAAAAAATTAATATTAAATTTTATTTGTTTAAAATTCTTTATTATCATAAAAAAAATTAAAATTAAATTAAAAAATTAATATTAAATTAAAAATTGTTTGTAATTCACAATTATCCCAAAAAATTAATATTAAATTAAAAAATTGATATTAAATTAAAAATTATTTGAAATTTCTTATTATTTCAATAAATTAAAAAATTGATATTAAATTTTAATTGTTTGAAATTCCCTATTAACCATTAAATTAAAAAATTAATATAAAATTAAAAATTATTTGAAATCCCCTATTATTCCAAAAAAAATTAATATTAAATTTAAAATTATTAAATTAATTTAATAAAAAAAGAATTAATTTACAATTAAAATAAATTTTTAAAATAAGATATTAAATTTAAATAATGAGTTTATTTAAGAAATTTCTAATGAATAAACTTATTTCGAGGCCAATAAGAATATTTTTAATGTAGTTACATAAAATTTATAAAATTAAAAAATTGATATTAAATTTTAATTGTTTGAAATTCCCTATTATTCCATTAAATTAAAAAATTAATATTAAATTAAAAATTATTTAAAATCTTCTATTACGCTAAAAAATTAAATTAAAAAATTAATATTAAATTTTAATTGTTTGAAATTCCCTATTATTCCAATAAATTAAAAAATTAATATTAAATTTTAATTGTTTAAAATTCTTTATTATCTAAAAAAAATAAAATTAAATTAAAAAATTGATATAAAATTAAAAATTATTTGGAATTCTTTATTAATCCAAAAAAATTATTATTAAATTAATAAATTGATATTAAATTAAAAATTATTTGAAATTTCTTATTATTCTAATAAATTAAAAAATTGATATTAAATTTTAATTGTTTGAAATTCCCTATTATCCATTAAATTAAAAAATTAATATAAAATTAAAAATTATTTGAAATCCCCTATTATTCCAAAAAAATTAATATTAAATTTAAAATTATTAAATTAATTTAATAAAAAAAGAATTAATTTACAATTAAAATAAATTTTTAAAATAAGATATTAAATTTAAATAATGAGTTTATTTAAGAAATTTCTAATGAATAAACTTATTTCGAGGCCAATAAGAATATTTTTAATGTAGTTACATAAAATTTATAAAATTAAAAAATTGATATTAAATTTTAATTGTTTAAAATCCTTTATTATTCTAAAAAATTAAAATTAAATAAAAAAATTAATATTAAATTTTAATTGTTTGAAATTCCCTATTATTCCAATAAATTAAAAAATTAATATTAAATTTTATTAGTTTAAAATTCTTTATTATCCTAAAAAAATTAAAATTAAATTAAAAAATTAATATTAAATTAAAAATTGTTTGTAATTCACAATTATCCCAAAAAATTAATATTAAATTAAAAAATTGATATTAAATAAAAAATTATTTGAAATTTCTTATTATTTCAATAAATTAAAAAATTAATATTAAATTTAAATTGATTGAAATTCTCTATTATTCCAATAAATTAAAAAATTAATATAAAATTAAAAATTATTTGAAACTCTCTATTATTCCAAAAAATTAATATTAAATTTAAAAAATTAATATTAAATTTTAATTGTTTAAAATCACCTGTTATTTAAAAAATTTATATTAAATTAAAAAATTAATATTAAATTTAAATTGATTGAAATTCCCTATTATTCCAATAAATTAAAAAATTAATATTAAATTTTATTTGTTTAAAATTCTTTATTATCATAAAAAAAATTAAAATTAAATTAAAAAATTAATATTAAATTAAAAATTGTTTGTAATTCACAATTACCCCAAAAAATTAATATTAAATTAAAAAAATTGATATTAAATTAAAAATTATTTGAAATTTCTTATTATTTCAATAAATTAAAAAATTGAAATTAAATTTTAATTGTTTGAAATTTCCTATTAACCATTAAATTAAAAAATTAATATAAAATTAAAAATTATTTGAAATCCCCTATTATTCCAAAAAAAAATTAATATTAAATTTAAAATTATTAAATTAATTTAATAAAAAAAGAATTAATTTAATAAAAAAAGAATTAATTTATAATTAAAATAAATTTTTAAAATAAGATATTAAATTTAAATAATGAGTTTATTTAAGAAATTTCTAATGAATAAATTTATTTCGAGGTCAATAAGAATATTTTTAATGTAGTTACATAAAATTTATAAAATTAAAAAATTGATATTAAATTTTAATTGTTTGAAATTCCCTATTATTCTATTAAATTAAAAAATTAATATTAAATTAAAAATTATTTAAAATCTTCTATTACGCTAAAAAATTAAATTAAAAAATTAATATTAAATTTTAATTGTTTGAAATTCCCTATTATTCCAATAAATTAAAAAATTAATATTAAATTTTAATTGTTTAAAATTCTTTATTATCTAAAAAAAATAAAATTAAATTAAAAAATTGATATAAAATTAAAAATTATTTGGAATCCTTTATTAATCCAAAAAAATTATTATTAAATTAATAAATTGATATTAAATTAAAAATTATTTGTAATTCCTTATTATTCTAATAAATTAAAAAATTAATATTAAATTTTAATTGTTTAAAATTCCCTATTATCCATTAAATTAAAAAATTAATATAAAATTAAAAATTATTTGAAATCCCCTATTATTCCAAAAAAATTAATATTAAATTTAAAATTATTAAATTAATTTAATAAAAAAAGAATTAATTTACAATTAAAATAAATTTTTAAAATAAGATATTAAATTTAAATAATGAGTTTATTTAAGAAATTTCTAATGAATAAACTTATTTCGAGGCCAATAAGAATATTTTTAATGTAGTTACATAAAATTTATAAAATTAAAAAATTGATATTAAATTTTAATTGTTTGAAATTCCCTATTATTCCATTAAATTAAAAAATTAATATTAAATTAAAAATTATTTAAAATCTTCTATTATGCTAAAAAATTAAATTAAAAAATTAATATTAAATTTTAATTGTTTGAAATTCCCTATTATTCCAATAAATTAAAAATTAATATTAAATTTTAATTGTTTAAAATTCTTTATTATCCCAAAAAAATAAAATTAAATTAAAAAATTGATATAAAATTAAAAATTATTTGGAATTCTTTATTAATTCAAAAAAATTATTATTAAATTAATAAATTGATATTAAATTAAAAATTATTTGAAATTCCTTAATATTCTAATAAATTAAAAAATTAATATTAAATTTTAATTGTTTAAAATCACCTGTTATTTAAAAAATTTATATTAAATTAAAAAATTAATATTAAATTTTAATTGATTGAAATTCCCTATTATTCCAATAAATTAAAAAATTAATATTAAATTTTATTTGTTTAAAATTCTTTATTATCCTAAAAAATTAATATTAAATTAAAAAATTGATATTAAATTAAAAATTGTTTGGAATCCTCTATTGTTCTAAAAAATTAATATTAAATTAAAAATTATTTAAAATCTTCTATTATGCTAAAAAATTAAATTAAAAAATTAATATTAAATTTTAATTGTTTGAAATTCCCTATTATTCCAAAAAAAAATTAATATTAAATTTAAAATTATTAAATTAATTTACAATTAAAATAAATTTTAAAAATAAGATATTAAATTTAAATAATGAGTTTATTTAAGAAATTTCTAATGAATAAATTTATTTCGAGGTCAATAAGAATATTTTTAATGTAGTTACATAAAATTTATAAAATTAAAAAATTGATATTAAATTTTAATTGTTTGAAATTCCCTATTATCCATTAAATTAAAAAATTAAAATAAAATTAAAAATTATTTGAAATCCCCTATTGTTCCAAAAAAATTAATATTAAATTTAAAATTATTAAATTAATTTAATAAAAAAAGAATTAATTTACAATTAAAATAAATTTTTAAAATAAGATATTAAATTTAAATAATGAGTTTATTTAATAAATTTCTAATGAATAAACTTATTTCGAGGCCAATAAGAATATTTTTAATGTAGTTACATAAAATTTATAAAATTAAAAAATTGATATTAAATTTTAATTGTTTGAAATTCCCTATTATTCCATTAAATTAAAAAATTAAAATAAAATTAAAAATTATTTGAAATCCCCTATTATTCCAAAAAAATTAATATTAAATTTAAAATTATTAAATTAATTTAATAAAAAAAGAATTAATTTATAATTAAAATAAATTTTTAAAATAAGATATTAAATTTAAATAATGAGTTTATTTAAGAAATTTCTAATGAATAAACTTATTTCGAGGCCAATAAGAATATTTTTAATGTAGTTACATAAAATTTATAAAATTAAAAAATTGATATTAAATTTTAATTGTTTGAAATTCCCTATTATTCCATTAAATTAAAAAATTAATATAAATTAAAAATTATTTGAAACCCTCTATTATTCCAAAAAATTAATATTAAATTTAAAATTATTAAATTAATTTACAATTAAAATAAATTTTAAAAATAAGATATTAAATTTAAATAATGAGTTTATTTAAGAAATTTCTAATGAATAAACTTATTTCGAGGTCAATAAGAATATTTTTAATGTAGTTACATAAAATTTATAAAATTAAAAAATTGATATTAAATTTAAATTGTTTTAAATTCCTTGTTATTCCATTAAATTAAAAAATTAATATAAAATTAAAATTGTTTGAAATTCCTTATATTCTAAAAAATTAATATTAAATTAAAAATTATTAAATTAATTTGATAAAAAAGAATTAATTTACAATTAAAATAAATTTTTAAAATAAGATATTAAATTTAAATAATGAGTTTATTTAAGAAATTTATAATTAATAAACTTATTTAGAGGTCAATAAGAAATTTTTTTATGTAGTTACATAAAATTTATAAAATTAAAAAATTGATATTAAATTTAAATTGTTTGTAATTTCTTATTATTCCATTAAATTAAGAAATTAAAATAAAATTAAAATTGTTTGAAATTTTCTATTTTCTAAAAAATTAATATTAAATAAAAAAAATTAATATTAAATTTAAATTTATTAAAATTTTTTATTATTTATTAAATTAAAAAATTAATATAAAATTAAAATTGTTTGAAATTTCTTATTATTTTAAAAAATTAATATTAAATTAAAATTATTTAAAATTTCTTATAATTTCAATTATTTTAAAAAAATTAATATTAAATTTTAATTGTTTAAAATCTCCTATTATTCCAAAAAAATTAATATTAAATTAAAAATTAATATTAATTTTAAATTGTTTGAGATTCCCTATTACCCCAAAAAAATTAATATTAAATAAAAAAATTAATATCAAATTTAAATTGTTTTTAATTTTTATTATTTCATTAAAGTAAAAAAAAAATTAATAAAAAATTAAAATTGTTTGAAATTTCTATAATTTTAATTATTTTAAAAAATTAATATAAAATTAAAATTGTTAGAAATTCCTTATTATCCCAAAAAATTAATATTAAATTAAAAAATTAATATTAAATTTAAATTATTTTAATTTTTTTATTATCCCAAAAAATTAATATTAAATTAAAAAAATTAATATAAAATTTAAATTGTTTTAAATTTTTTATTATTACATTAAATTAAAAAATTAATATTAAATTAAAATTGTTTGAAATTTCCTATAATTTTTAATAATTTTAAATAAATTTTAATATAAATAATTTATCTATATATAAATAATAATAATAATTTAATAAATATAATTATATATAAACATAAATATATATATATATATATAAATAATTTATATATATATATATAATTTATTAATTTATAATTAATATATATATATAAATTATTTATATATATATATATATTTAAACAATAAAATAAATCTATATATAGTAAATATGTATAATTAATTACAAATAAATCATGGAGTTTCTAATATTAATATATAGTACATTTATCTATAAATTATTTAATAATTAATTAAAATTTACTCATATTAATAATTGAAGGAAATATAGATATTTAGGTATTTAACTTAACATTGTAATATGAGGAGAGAGAAATGTGTATTTATATATTTATATAATAAGTATTTATATATATATATATTATTTATTGATATATCAAATCATAATTGGTTTATATATATATAGATAATTTATTATCATTATTTTAATAAATATAATTATATGGATATATAAGTATATATATATATATATTTATTTATATATATATAAATAATTTATATATATATAATTTATTAATTTATAATTAATATATATATATAAATTATTTATATATATATATATATTTAAACAATAAAATAAATCTATATATAGTAAATATGTATAATTAATTACAAATAAATCATGGAGTTTCTAATATTAATATATAGTACATTTATCTATAAATTATTTAATAATTAATTAAAATTTACTCATATTAATAATTGAAGGAAATATAGATATTTAGGTATTTAACTTAACATTGTAATATGAGGAGAGAGAAATGTGTATTTATATATTTATATAATAAGTATTTATATATATATATATTATTTATTGATATATCAAATCATAACTGGTTTATATATATATAGATAATTTATTATCATTATTTTAATAAATATAATTATATGGATATATAAGTATATATATATATATATTTATTTATATATATATAAATAATTTATATATATATAATTTATTAATTTATAATTAATATATATATATAAATTATTTATATATATATATATATTTAAACAATAAAATAAATCTATATATAGTAAATATGTATAATTAATTACAAATAAATCATGGAGTTTCTAATATTAATATATAGTACATTTATCTATAAATTATTTAATAATTAATTAAAATTTACTCATATTAATAATTGAAGGAAATATAGATATTTAGGTATTTAACTTAACATTGTAATATGAGGAGAGAGAAATGTGTATTTATATATTTATATAATAAGTATTTATATATATATATATTATTTATTGATATATCAAATCATAACTGATTTATATATATATAGATAATTTATTATCATTATTTTAATAAATATAATTATATGGATATATAAGTATATATATATATATATTTATTTATATATATATAAATAATTTATATATATATAATTTATTAATTTATAATTAATATATATATATAAATTATTTATATATATATATATATTTAAACAATAAAATAAATCTATATATAGTAAATATGTATAATTAATTACAAATAAATCATGGAGTTTCTAATATTAATATATAGTACATTTATCTATAAATTATTTAATAATTAATTAAAATTTACTCATATTAATAATTGAAGGAAATATAGATATTTAGGTATTTAACTTAACATTGTAATATGAGGAGAGAGAAATGTGTATTTATATATTTATATAATAAGTATTTATATATATATATATTATTTATTGATATATCAAATCATAACTGGTTTATATATATATAGATAATTTATTATCATTATTTTAATAAATATAATTATATGGATATATAAGTATATATATATATATATTTATTTATATATATATAAATAATTTATATATATATAATTTATTAATTTATAATTAATATATATATATAAATTATTTATATATATATATATATTTAAACAATAAAATAAATCTATATATAGTAAATATGTATAATTAATTACAAATAAATCATGGAGTTTCTAATATTAATATATAGTACATTTATCTATAAATTATTTAATAATTAATTAAAATTTACTCATATTAATAATTGAAGGAAATATAGATATTTAGGTATTTAACTTAACATTGTAATATGAGGAGAGAGAAATGTGTATTTATATATTTATATAATAAGTATTTATATATATATATATTATTTATTGATATATCAAATCATAACTGGTTTATATATATATAGATAATTTATTATCATTATTTTAATAAATATAATTATATGGATATATAAGTATATATATATATATATTTATTTATATATATATAAATAATTTATATATATATAATTTATTGATTTATAATTAATATATATATATAAATTATTTATATATATATATATATTTAAACAATAAAATAAATCTATATATAGTAAATATGTATAATTAATTACAAATAAATCATGGAGTTTCTAATATTAATATATAGTACATTTATCTATAAATTATTTAATAATTAATTAAAATTTACTCATATTAATAATTGAAAGAAATATAGATATTTAGGTATTTAACTTAACATTGTAATATGAGGAGAGAGAAATGTGTATTTATATATTTATATAATAAGTATTTATATATATATATATTATTTATTGATATATTAAATCATAATTGGTTTATATATATATAGATAATTTATTATCATTATTTTAATGAATATAATTATATAAATATATAATTTATAATTTAATAAATTAAATATTATTAATTTATTAAATTTTTATTATTTATATATTAATAAAAATTTAATTTATAAATTTAATTATTTATTTATTAATATATAAATATTTATATATAAAAAAAAAAAAAAAAATTAGTTAGTAAATTAAAATAATGTAATATATATATTTATTAATAAAAATTAATTTTATTAAGAAATTTAATTTATAAAAAATTTAATTTTATTAGTATATATATATTAAAATTAATTAATTAAGGAGTTTATATATGAAAATTTTAATTTTAATAAATTTTTAAAATTAAAAAATTAATATAAATATAAAAATTATAAATATTAATTTATAAATTTTTAAAAAATTTTGATTTCCTTATATCAAATTTATATAATAAGAAGAAATTTTAAACAAAATAGATTTTTTAAAATAAAATTAATATAATTAATATATTAAGAAATAATTAATTAATTTTCATTTTAATTTTAATAAATTTTTAAAATTAAAAAATTAATATAAATATAAAAATTATAAATATTAATTTATAAATTTTTAAAAAATTTTGATTTCCTTATATCAAATTTATATAATAAGAAGGAATTTTAAACAAAATAGATTTTTTAAAATAAAATTAATATAATTAATATATTAAGAAATAATTAATTAATTTTCATTGTAATTTTAATAAATTTTTAAAATTAAAAAATTAATATAAATATAAAAATTATAAATATTAATTTATAAATTTTTAAAAAATTTTGATTTCCTTATATCAAATTTATATAATAAGAAGGAATTTTAAACAAAATAGATTTTTTAAAATAAAATTAATATAATTAATATATTAAGAAATAATTAATTAATTTTCATTGTAATTTTAATAAATTTTTAAAATTAAAAAATTAATATAAATATAAAAATTATAAATATTAATTTATAAATTTTTAAAAAAATTTTGATTTCCTTATATCAAATTTATATAATAAGAAGGAATTTTAAACAAAATAGATTTTTTAAAATAAAATTAATATAATTAATATATTAAGAAATAATTAATTAATTTTTATTGTAATTTTAATAAATTTTTAAAATTAAAAAATTAATATAAATATAAAAATTATAAATATTAATTTATAAATTTTTAAAAAATTTTGATTTCCTTATATCAAATTTATATAATAAGAAGGAATTTTAAACAAAATAGATTTTTTAAAATAAAATTAATATAATTAATATATTAAGAAATAATTAATTAATTTTCATTGTAATTTTAATAAATTTTTAAAATTAAAAAATTAATATAAATATAAAAATTATAAATATTAATTTATAAATTTTTAAAAAATTTTGATTTCCTTATATCAAATTTATATAATAAGAAGGAATTTTAAACAAAATAGATTTTTTAAAATAAAATTAATATAATTAATATATTAAGAAATAATTAATTAATTTTCATTTTAATTTTAATAAATTTTTAAAATTAAAAAATTAATATAAATATAAAAATTATAAATATTGATTTATAAATTTTTAAAAAATTTTGATTTCCTTATATCAAATTTATATAATAAGAAGGAATTTTAAACAAAATAGATTTTTTAAAATAAAATTAATATAATTAATATATTAAGAAATAATTAATTAATTTTTATTGTAATTTTAATAAATTTTTAAAATTAAAAAATTAATATAAATATAAAAATTATAAATATTAATTTATAAATTTTTAAAAAATTTTGATTTCCTTATATCAAATTTATATAATAAGAAGGAATTTTAAACAAAATAGATTTTTTAAAATAAAATTAATATAATTAATATATTAAGAAATAATTAATTAATTTTCATTTTAATTTTAATAAATTTTTAAAATTAAAAAATTAATATAAATATAAAAATTATAAATATTAATTTATAAATTTTTAAAAAATTTTGATTTCCTTATATCAAATTTATATAATAAGAAGGAATTTTAAACAAAATAGATTTTTTAAAATAAAATTAATATAATTAATATATTAAGAAATAATTAATTAATTTTTATTGTAATTTTAATAAATTTTTAAAATTAAAAAATTAATATAAATATAAAAATTATAAATATTAATTTATAAATTTTTAAAAAATTTTGATTTCCTTATATCAAATTTATATAATAAGAAGGAATTTTAAACAAAATAGATTTTTTAAAATAAAATTAATATAATTAATATATTAAGAAATAATTAATTAATTTTCATTGTAATTTTAATAAATTTTTAAAATTAAAAAATTAATATAAATATAAAAATTATAAATATTAATTTATAAATTTTTAAAAAATTTTGATTTCCTTATATCAAATTTATATAATAAGAAGGAATTTTAAACAAAATAGATTTTTTAAAATAAAATTAATATAATTAATATATTAAGAAATAATTAATTAATTTTTATTGTAATTTTAATAAATTTTTAAAATTAAAAAATTAATATAAATATAAAAATTATAAATATTAATTTATAAATTTTTAAAAAATTTTGATTTCCTTATATCAAATTTATATAATAAGAAGGAATTTTAAACAAAATAGATTTTTTAAAATAAAATTAATATAATTAATATATTAAGAAATAATTAATTAATTTTCATTATAATTTTAATAAATTTTTAAAATTAAAAAATTAATATAAATATAAAAATTATAAATATTAATTTATAAATTTTTAAAAAATTTTGATTTCCTTATATCAAATTTATATAATAAGAAGGAATTTTAAACAAAATAGATTTTTTAAAATAAAATTAATATAATTAATATATTAAGAAATAATTAATTAATTTTCATTTTAATTTTAATAAATTTTTAAAATTAAAAAATTAATATAAATATAAAAATTATAAATATTAATTTATAAATTTTTAAAAAATTTTGATTTCCTTATATCAAATTTATATAATAAGAAGGAATTTTAAACAAAATAGATTTTTTAAAATAAAATTAATATAATTAATATATTAAGAAATAATTAATTAATTTTTATTATAATTTTAATAAATTTTTAAAATTAAAAAATTAATATAAATATAAAAATTTAAATATTAATTTATAAATTTTTAAAAAATTTTGATTTCCTTATATCAAATTTATATAATAAGAAGGAATTTTAAACAAAATAGATTTTTTAAAATAAAATTAATATAATTAATATATTAAGAAATAATTAATTAATTTACATTGTAATTTTAATAAATTTTTAAAATTAAAAAATTAATATAAATATAAAAATTATAAATATTAATTTATAAATTTTTAAAAAATTTTGATTTCCTTATATCAAATTTATATAATAAGAAGGAATTTTAAATAAAATTGATTTTTAAAAATAAAATTAATATAATTAATATATTAAGAAATAATTAATTAATTTTCATTTTAATTTTAATAAATTTTTAAAATTAAAAAATTAATATAAATATAAAAATTATAAATATTAATTTATAAATTTTTAAAAAATTTTGATTTCCTTATATCAAATTTATATAATAAGAAGGAATTTTAAACAAAATAGATTTTTTAAAATAAAATTAATATAATTAATATATTAAGAAATAATTAATTAATTTTCATTATAATTTTAATAAATTTTTAAAATTAAAAAATTAATATAAATATAAAAATTATAAATATTAATTTATAAATTTTTAAAAAATTTTGATTTCCTTATATCAAATTTATATAATAAGAAGGAATTTTAAACAAAATAGATTTTTTAAAATAAAATTAATATAATTAATATATTAAGAAATAATTAATTAATTTTCATTGTAATTTTAATAAATTTTTAAAATTAAAAAATTAATATAAATATAAAAATTATAAATATTAATTTATAAATTTTTAAAAAATTTTGATTTCCTTATATCAAATTTATATAATAAGAAGGAATTTTAAACAAAATAGATTTTTTAAAATAAAATTAATATAATTAATATATTAAGAAATAATTAATTAATTTTCATTGTAATTTTAATAAATTTTTAAAATTAAAAAATTAATATAAATATAAAAATTATAAATATTAATTTATAAATTTTTTAAAAATTTTGATTTCCTTATATCAAATTTATATAATAAGAAGGAATTTTAAACAAAATTGATTTTTAAAAATAAAATTAATATAATTAATATATTAAGAAATAATTAATTAATTTTCATTTTAATTTTAATAAATTTTTAAAATTAAAAAATTAATATAAATATAAAAATTATAAATATTAATTTATAAATTTTTAAAAAATTTTGATTTCCTTATATCAAATTTATATAATAAGAAGGAATTTTAAACAAAATAGATTTTTTAAAATAAAATTAATATAATTAATATATTAAGAAATAATTAATTAATTTTCATTGTAATTTTAATAAATTTTTAAAATTAAAAAATTAATATAAATATAAAAATTATAAATATTAATTTATAAATTTTTAAAAAATTTTGATTTCCTTATATCAAATTTATATAATAAGAAGGAATTTTAAGCAAAATAGATTTTTTAAAATAAAATTAATATAATTAATATATTAAGAAATAATTAATTAATTTTCATTATAATTTTAATAAATTTTTAAAATTAAAAAATTAATATAAATATAAAAATTATAAATATTAATTTATAAATTTTTAAAAAATTTTGATTTCCTTATATCAAATTTATATAATAAGAAGGAATTTTAAACAAAATAGATTTTTTAAAATAAAATTAATATAATTAATATATTAAGAAATAATTAATTAATTTTCATTGTAATTTTAATAAATTTTTAAAATTAAAAAATTAATATAAATATAAAAATTATAAATATTAATTTATAAATTTTTAAAAAATTTTGATTTCCTTATATCAAATTTATATAATAAGAAGGAATTTTAAACAAAATAGATTTTTTAAAATAAAATTAATATAATTAATATATTAAGAAATAATTAATTAATTTTCATTTTAATTTTAATAAATTTTTAAAATTAAAAAATTAATATAAATATAAAAATTATAAATATTAATTTATAAATTTTTAAAAAATTTGATTTCCTTATATCAAATTTATATAATAAGAAGGAATTTTAAACAAAATAGATTTTTAAAAATAAAATTAATATAATTAATATATTAAGAAATAATTAATTAATTTACATTGTAATTTTAATAAATTTTTAAAATTAAAAAATTAATATAAATATAAAAATTATAAATATTAATTTATAAATTTTTAAAAAATTTGATTTCCTTATATCAAATTTATATAATAAGAAGGAATTTTAAACAAAATAGATTTTTAAAAATAAAATTAATATAATTAATATATTAAGAAATAATTAATTAATTTTCATTGTAATTTTAATAAATTTTTAAAATTAAAAAATTAATATAAATATAAAAATTATAAATATTAATTTATAAATTTTTAAAAAATTTTGATTTCCTTATATCAAATTTATATAATAAGAAGGAATTTTAAACAAAATAGATTTTTAAAAATAAAATTAATATAATTAATATATTAAGAAATAATTAATTAATTTTCATTTTAATTTTAATAAATTTTTAAAATTAAAAAATTAATATAAATATAAAAATTATAAATATTAATTTATAAATTTTTAAAAAATTTTGATTTCCTTATATCAAATTTATATAATAAGAAGGAATTTTAAACAAAATAGATTTTTAAAAATAAAATTAATATAATTAATATATTAAGAAATAATTAATTAATTTACATTGTAATTTTAATAAATTTTTAAAATTAAAAAATTAATATAAATATAAAAATTATAAATATTAATTTATAAATTTTTAAAAAATTTGATTTCCTTATATCAAATTTATATAATAAGAAGGAATTTTAAACAAAATAGATTTTTAAAAATAAAATTAATATAATTAATATATTAAGAAATAGTTAATTAATTTTAATTTTAATTTTAATAAATTTTTTAATTTAGTAATTTAATAAATTATTAAATTACTATTTTTTAAATCATTAATAATTTTTTTTTAATTTTAAATAAATTTTGTTTAATTAATTAATTAAAAATTTTATAAATTATTATATATAAATATTTATTTAATATATATTTATAAATATATATATATAAATTTTTGTAAAAAAAAATTTAAATAATTTTAAAAAAATTAATAATGAGTTTTAATTATAAATTAAGAAATTTTAATATTAGAATATATTTTTAATAATAATAAATATTGTGCCAGCAATTGCGGTTATACAATAATTATAAATTAATTTAATTAATTTAATTAATTATAATAATTTAATTAATAAAAAATAAAAATTTTTGGTGAAATATAATTTTTATAAAATTTAATTTTAAATAATAATGAAAATTTATTAATTAAGAAAAATAAACTAGAATTAGATACTCTATTATATTAATTATATATTTTATAAATTAAGGGATTAATTGATTAAATCACTAAACTTAAAAAATTTGGCGGTATTTTATTCTATTTAGAGGAATTTGTTCTATAATTGATATTACACGATTAGAAAAACTTAATATTGAGATTTATGTATTGCTGTTTAAAAAATTTTTTTTAAAAAATATTTTTTTAAAAAAAAATAATTCAAGTCAAAATGTAGTTTTTTTAAGAAGAAATGAATTACAATAATTAAAAAAATTATAATGAATTAATTAATTTAAATTAATTATGAAGGTGGATTTAAAGGTAAATTAATTTAAATATTTTATTTGATTTAAGTTAAAAATATGTACATATTGCCCGTCATTTTCATTTAAAATGAAACAAGTCGTAACAAAGTAAAAATACCGGAAGGTATTTTTAGAATTTTTTATAAATTAATTTAAATTTATTTTAAAGAAAAAAATTTGTTATTTACAATAATAAGATTATGATTTTCATAAATTTAAAATTAAAAAAAAATTCAATAATTATATATATATATATATATATATATATATATATTAATTATTATTATTAATTTAATTTATTTTTAAAAAAAATATTTTTAAAAAAATTTAATTATAGTATTATTAATAGAATTTAATTATAAATAAATTGTATTGTGAAAGAAATTTAATTAATAAAAATTTTTAAAATAGATATTAATTTTTTTTACCTTTTGTATCAGGGTTAATTAAAATTTTAATTTAATTAAAATTTATTATCGAATTAATAAAATTTAATTTAATAATTAATTTAAAGTTATAAATTTATTTAAAATATTAAATTAGAAGAGAAATTCTATTCATTTATTAAGATATCTATTAATTTAATAATTAAATTTAATTTAGTTAAATTAAATTAATTTAATTTTTTTTAAAAAAATTAAATTAATTAATTTATTTAATATTTTAGGGATAAACTAAAAATATTTTTTATAAATTGTTTATTTAATTTTAATTAATAATATAATTGAAATTTTTTTTTATTAAAAAAATTTAATAATTTATAATTTTTATAAATTATTTATGATTTTTGTTTATTTTAAAAATTTATTAAATTAAAATTTTTAATTAAATTTATTTTAAAATAATGATTAAATTAGTATATTTAAATAATATTATATATATATATATTATAATTAAATTGTAATAATTTTATAATTTTAGATAAATTTAAGGAATTAGACAAATTAATTTTAATAAAATATTTTATTCACCTGTTTAATAAAAACATGTCTTTTAGAAAATAATTTTAAGTCTAATCTGCTCAATGAATAAATTTAAATAGCTGCGGTATATTAACCGTACAAAGGTAGCATAATCAATAGTTTTTTAATTGAAAGCTGGAATGAATGATTTGATGAAATAAATTTTGTCTCAAGTTTATTAATATTAGAATTTTTTTATTAGTAAAAATACTAATTTTTTTTTAAAAGACGAGAAGACCCTATAGATTTTTATAATAAGATTTTTTTTAAAAGAATTATTATTATTTGATTGGGGAAATTATTAAATTTAATAAATTTTAATTATATTAAACAAAAATTATTGATTAAATGATCTTAAATTTTAGATTAGTAGAATAAAATACCTTAGGGATAACAGCGTAATTTTTTTAAAGAGATCTTATTAATAAAAAAGTTTGCGACCTCGATGTTGAATTAAGATTAAATTTTAATGAAGAAGTTAAAAAATTTTAGTCTGTTCGACTATTAAAATCTTACATGATTTGAGTTTAGATCGGTGTGAGCCAGATCGGTTTTTATCTTTAAATTTAAAAATTAATTTTGTACGAAAGGACTAATTAATTGAAATAATTTTAAATTTAAGAAATTTATTAATTTGTTATTTTGGCAGAATAGTGTAATAAATTTAGAATTTATATATGTAAATAAAAATTTACAAGTAATAATTAAACAAATTTACTTATATATGATTATGTCTATTATAATAATAATTTTAGTAATAATTGTAATTTTACTTTCAGTAGCTTTTTTAACGTTAATAGAGCGAAAGTTTTTAGGTTATATTCAAATTCGTAAGGGTCCAAATAAATTAGGTATATTAGGGTTGCTTCAACCATTTAGTGACGCTGTAAAATTATTAATAAAAGAATTTTATTTTATTAATAAATTAAATTATATAATTTATTTAATTTCTCCAATGTTTAGGTTGGTTTTAATTTTAATAATATGATTAATTTATCCTTTAATAAGAAATTATATTGTTATTTTATTTGGTTTAATATATTTAATATGTTGTTTTAGTTTAGGTGTATATAGATTATTAATGGCTGGATGATCTTCAAATTCTTCTTATTCTATATTAGGGTCTATTCGTTCTTTAGCTCAATCTATTTCATATGAAGTTAGTTTATCAATTATTATAATTATTCCAATATTTTTAGTTGATAGAATAAATTTTATAAATTTAATTTATTTTCAAAAAGGAAATTTTTTTATAATTTTAATATGACCTTTAAGAATAGTTTTTTTATTTAGAATTATAGCTGAATTAAATCGTACACCATTTGATTTCTCTGAGGGTGAATCTGAATTAGTTTCTGGATTTAATGTAGAATATATAAGTTCAGGATTTATTTTACTTTTTTTATCAGAATATGCAAGAATTTTATTTTTAAGATTTTTATTTAATTTAATTTTTTTAGGGGCTAGAGATTTTAGGATATGATTTTTTTTAAAAATAATAATTTTAGTGATTTTAATTATTTGATTACGAGGAACTTTACCTCGATTTCGTTATGATTTATTAATATATTTTTGTTGATTAATAATTTTACCATTTTCTTTAAATTACATATTTTATATAATTTATTTAAAGACTTTAATTTAAAAAAAAAATTAATAAGTAAGATAATAGAAAAAAAAATTCTATTTTATGTTTTCAAAACATATACTTAATCAAGTTCATTATCTAATAAAAATTATTATTTCAAATTTTTATTATAAAAGAATTTAATAAATAATAGGAAAAATAAGAAATTGTTAAAATTTGTCTAATTTCAATAAATGGGGATTCTACAGGTTTTGATCCTAATCAAGTTAATAAATATATATTATTAATAAAAAATCAGAATATAATTTGATTAATTGGGTAAAATTTATTAGATTGGAATTTATTTATTTTTAAAAAAGGAAGAATTGATAAAATTAAAATTGATATTAATAAAGCAATTACACCACCTAGTTTATTAGGAATTGAACGTAAAATTGTGTAAGCAAATAAAAAATATCATTCTGGTTGAATATGAAGGGGAGTAATTATTGAGTTAGCTAAAATAAAATTTTCTGGATCTCTTAATAAAAAGGGATTTGTTAAAATTATAAATATTATTAGTGTAATAAATAAGAAAAATCCAAATATATCTTTTAATGTAAAATAAATATTAAATGGTAATTTATTTAAATTTCTATTAATTCCAAGAGGGTTATTTGATCCTGTTTCATGAATAAATATTAAATGAATAATTACTATAGCTAGAATAATAAATGGGAGAATAAAATGAAATGAAAAAAAACGATTTAAAGTTGGGTTACTAACAGAAAATCCACCTCAAATTCATTCAACTACATTTATTCCAATATAAGGGATAGTTGAAATTAAATTTGTAATTACGGTTGCTCCCCAAAAAGATATTTGTCCTCATGGTAAAACATAACCTATAAAAGCTGTTGCTATAGAGGTTAAAAAAATTATAATTCCAATTATTCATGTTTTTGTTAAATTATATGATCCATAATATAATCCTCGTCCAATATGTAAAAATATACATAAAAAAAAAAATGAAGCTATATTTATATGAATTAAGCGAATTAATCAACCAAAATTTACATCTTGAATAATATGAATTAATCTATTAAAAGCTAAGTTTGTATTTGCTCTATAATGTATTGATAGGAATAATCCTGATATAATTTGAATTATTAAGGTTAAACCTAATAATGAACCAAAATTTCATCATATTGAAATGTTAATAGGTGTGGGTAATTTAATTAATGAATTATTAATAATTTTTAATGTTGGATTAGTTTTTATAATGGATTTATTCATTAAAATAATAATTGTCGGAGGGGGGCTTTAAGTTTATAACAAATATTTATAATACAAATTATTGAGTAATATAAATATAATATAATAAAATATGATGATTTATTATTTGATTCTATATATATATTATTAAGAATTTTATAATTTATTATAAAATAATTATTTAATTGGAATGATTCAATTGAATTATTTAGAATTAATGGATAAAGTTTAATTATTAAAATTAAAAATAATATAATAAACGGTGAAGTTTTTAAAATATTTATAATTCAAGTTTTATAATTAAAGTAAAATAATTCATTATTAGCTAATCTTGTAATATATAAGTAGATTACTATTAATCCTCCAATTATAATTAAAAATAAGATTAATGAAATTATTGATTTTTTTAATAAATTAATTTTTAAAGAAATTAAAAAAGTTATAATAATTAAGATAATTAATAAAGTAATGGGGTGGAATTTATTAATTTTTGTTGGAATTATTATAATAGTAATTATTAATAAATTTAAAAAAATTGGTGAAATTAAAATAAAATAATTGAATTTATTCATTCAAAAAATAGTTTAAAAAAAAACATTAATTTTGGAGATTAATAATATAATATAAATTATTTTTTTGAGATTTAACTATAAAAATTTATTTAATTTTAATTTACAAGATTAATGTTTTTTTTTAAACTATTATAGTTATTTATTTAGATTATATATTTTCTTTATATTTATATTTAATTGGATGTATTATATTTTGTTTTTTTTATAAACATTTATTATTAACAATTATTAGATTAGAATTAATTGTTATATTTTTAGTTTTTAATATATTTAATATTTTTATTTTAGTTGAGAGAAATATTTTTTTAATAGTTTTAATATTGACAATAGTTGTATGTGAGGGGGCTTTATCATTATCTTTAATTGTATTAATAGTACGATTTTTTGGTAATGATTATATTAATTCTTTAATAATTTTAAAATGATAAAATTTTTATTAATAATTTTATTTATTTTTATTATATTAAATTATTTAGAAAAAAAATTATTTAATTTAATTTATCATAATTTTTTATTAATAATTAATTTTTTATTATTAATTGAATTATCTATAAATAATTTAAATTATTGAATAAAAATTTATTATATAATTAGAGTAGATTATTATTCTATATTTTTAATTTATTTAACTTTATGGATTTTATTTTTAATAACAATAATTAAAAAAAATTTTTTTGTAAATTTATTGTATTTAAATAATTTAAATATAATATTATTATTTTTGATATTGTGTTTTATGACATTTAATTTAATTTTATTTTATATATATTTTGAAATAAGATTAATTCCAGTATTTATTTTAATTATAGGGTGAGGTTTACAAATTGATCGAATTCAAGCTGGGTTATATATAATGTTATATACCTTGTTTGGGTCTTTACCTTTATTTTTTATAATTATTTATTTATATCAAGTTACTAATTCTTTAATAATAGATTTTATGAATTTATTATATTTAAATTGATTAATATATTTAATATTAATTATTGCATTTTTAATTAAAATACCAATATATTTTGTTCATTTATGATTGCCTAAAGCTCATGTAGAAGCCCCATTAAGGGGTTCAATAATTTTAGCAGGGGTAATATTAAAATTAGGAAGATATGGCCTAATACGATTTATGTATATGTTTATAAATATAATAATTAATTTTAATAAATTTATTATAATAATTGGCATTTTAGGTGGGATTTATTCAAGATTTATTTGTTTAAATCAAATTGACATAAAAAAATTAGTTGCTTATTCTTCTGTTGTACATATAAGGTTATTATTAGGTGGTTTAATATCATTAAATAATTGAGGTTTTATTGGGGGTATAATAATAATAGTAGCTCATGGTTTATGTTCTTCTGGAATATTTTGTTTAGTAAATATTAATTATGAACGAATTTTTTCTCGAAGATTATTAGTTAATAAAGGAATAATTAATTATTTTCCTTCTTTAAGAATAATATGATTTTTATTATGTTCATCAAATTTATCTTTTCCACCTTCATTAAATTTATGGGGGGAAATTATTTTATTAAATTCAATGTTAATTTGAGAAATTAAAATAATTATTTATTTAGTAATTTTAATATTTTTTAGAGCTTGTTATAGATTATATTTGTATTCTTTTAGACAACATGGATTAATTAATATAAAATATTATTTGAAAAGAATTAGAGTTAATGAATTTTTAAATTTAATAATACATTGAGTTCCTTTAAATATATTATTTATTTATATATATATATTTATTTATTTAAATAGTTTAAAAAAAATTATGATTTGTGGAATCATAGATATAAATATATTATTTTAAATCAATGTTTATTTATTTAATAAATTTTTATTTAATTTTAATAATTATTTATTTATTTAATATATTTTTATATTTTTATATTAATCAGATTAATATATATATAGAATTTGAGTTAATTAATATTTTTTCAATAAAAATTGAATTTTTAGTTTTGATTGATTGAATTAGTTTATTATTTATTAGAATTGTTTTTGTTATTTCTATTATAGTAATTTTTTATAGATTGGAATATATAATTAGTGATATTAATATTAATCGATTTATTATATTAGTTTATATATTTGTTTTTTCAATAATATTAATAATTATTAGACCAAATTTAATTAGAATTTTATTAGGATGAGATGGATTAGGATTAGTTTCTTATTGTTTAGTAATTTATTATCAAAGAAATAGAAGTTTTAATTCTGGAATAGTTACTGTTTTAACAAATCGATTAGGAGATATTTTAATTTTGGTTTCTATTGGATTAATAATAACTTATGGGTCTTGAAATTATTTATTTATAAATAAATTAAATATTTTAATTTATTTTTTATTAATATTAGCTTCAATTACAAAGAGGGCTCAAGTTCCTTTTTCTTCTTGATTACCAATAGCTATAGCTGCTCCTACACCAGTTTCTTCTTTAGTCCATTCATCTACCCTAGTAACTGCTGGGGTTTATTTGTTGATTCGATTAAATTATTTATTAGAAAGTAGTTTATTAATAACTTTTATATTTTTAGTTTCTTTAATTACAATATTTTTATCTGGGTTGGGAGCAAATTTTGAATATGATTTAAAAAAAATTATTGCGATATCAACGTTAAGTCAGTTAGGTTTAATAATTTTTTGTTTATCAATAAAATTGATAGAAGTTTGTTTATTTCATTTATTAATACATGCAATATTTAAATCAGTTCTTTTTATATGTGCTGGGGTTATTATTCATAATATAAGGGGGGTTCAAGATATTCGAATAATTAGAATAACATTATTTAATTTACCAATTATTAGAATAATTTTTAATTGTGCATCTTTTTCATTATGTGGTATCCCATTTTTATCCGGGTTTTTTTCTAAGGATTTAATTTTAGAAATATATTTAATAAGAATTTTTAATAAATTTATTTTTAATATATTATTTATTTCAATAGGATTAACTATTATATATTCATTTCGTTTAATTTATTATTCATTTATTAAAGTTCCTCAAATAGTAATTTATTTAAAATATTATAGGTATAAAAGATATATAAGAATATCAATATATTTATTATTTTTTTTTTCAATTTTTTTTGGTTTAATATTAAGGTGAATTTTATTTTCAATAAAAAATATTATTTATTTATCAATTAAATTTAAATTAATAATTTATATATATATAATAGTAGGAATTATTATGGGGATAATTTTTCCTAAGGTTTTATTAAAAAAAAATATTGTAATTTATTTAAATAATTTTTTTATTTTTTTTAGGATATTATGATTTATGCCAATTTTATACATATATTGATTATCAAAAGTTATAAAATTTTCTGAAAAGATAATTTTTAATTTAGATTTTGGTTGAATTGAATATTTTTTAGGTATTAGTTTGATAAAATTTATTCAGGGGAGTTTTAAATTAGATTTTTTTTCAAAAAATTATTATTATTTATTAATTATTTTTATAGAAATAGTAATTTTATTTATATATTAAATTTAAATAGCTTAAAAATATAAAGCTTAATATTGAAGTTATTAAAATGATAATTATTTATCTTTAAATATTTATAAATAAAAAATTATTTTTATATTGAAAATATAATGTTTTTGTTTTAAACTATATAAATTAAAATAAAAATGGATTTAAACCATAAAATTTAGAAGTTAGAAATTTCTTATTGTTCATACTTATTTTAATTGGAAGTTGGTATTCAATTAAATTATTAACAATAATTTACCTCTATTTGGTTTCAATTAAAATTAAGGATAAATATTATCTTAGTTCAAGTCGAAATTGAATACATTATTTATATGATACTTAAAGTTAATTTTCATTTTAAGGTAAATTGATTTAGTCAATTAATTAAAATTGCAAATTTTAATTTAGTTTACCCTAATTTATTTTATTCAGGTTAAAGCTCCATCATTTCATTCAATATATAAACCAATTAATAAAATAGAGATAAAAATTATTGAAGTTTCTATTCAAAATGTAAATTTATTAAAAAAAAATGAATAGATTATTGGTAAAAAAATTACAATTTCTACGTCAAAAATTAAAAAAATAATTCTAATTATATAAAATTGAATAGAAAATGGGAGTCGTGATGAACAAAATGGATCAAATCCACATTCAAATGGGGTTAATTTTTCTCGATCATTAATTTTTTTTTTTGAAATAAATAAATTTATTATAATTAATATTATTGTAACAATAAAAAATAAAATTGATAAAATTATAAAATTAATAATTATTTAAATTAATTTTTATTTAAACTTTTTAATTGGAAATTAAATATACTTTTTATATTATTTAAATAATATCTTCATCAATAAATTGAGATATAAACAAATAATCAAACTACGTCAACAAAGTGTCAATATCATGATCTAGCTTCAAATCCAAAATGATGAATTTTAGAAAATTGATTATTTTTTAATCGGAATGTTGAGACTAAAATAAATAAAGTTCCAATAATTACATGAAATCCATGGAATCCAGTAATTATAAAGAAAGTAGATCCATAAACAGAGTCTGAAATTCTAAAAGATGCTTCATTATATTCAATTATTTGTAAAAATGTAAAATATACACCTAAAATGATTGTAATATTTAAAGATAATAAACTTTTAGATGATATTCCTTTTAAAATATTATAATGTCTTCAAGTAATTGTAATTCCTGAAGTTAATAAAATGATTGTGTTTAAAAGAGGAATATTATAAGGGTTGAAAGGTGAAATTAATAGGGGGGGTCATATTTCACCAATTTCAATTCTTGGGGATAAAGATATATGAAAAAAAGCTCAAAAAAATGAAAAGAAAAAAAAAATTTCTGAAATAATAAATAAAATTATTCCCATTCGAAGTAATTTTGAAACATTAATTGAATGAAATCCTTGAAAAGTTCTTTCACGGATAATATCTCGTCATCATTGAATTAGAATAATAATTAAAATTAGTAAACCTAAGATTATTAAATTTATATTATATTCATGAAATCACTTAATTGATCCAATTAATATAATTATCAGGTTAATTGAGATTAATAAAGGTCAAGGTCTTAAGGTTACTAAATGGTAGGGGTGATTATAAGATTTATTCATAAATTAATTAGTTTCTTTTAAATATAAGGTTCTTAAGATTATAAAAACATAAGATTGAATAATTGAAACTCTAAATTCTAAAATTAAAAGAATAATTTGAGTTAAAATAATTAATAAAGTAATTAATAAATTAGGGTTATTTGCAGTTTCTCTTATTAAGGTTAATAGTAAATGACCAGCAATTATGTTTGCTGTTAAACGAATTGATAAAGTTCCCGGACGAATAATATTTCTAACTGATTCAATTAATACTATGAAAGGTATTAGTAAATTTGGTGTTCCTGGGGGAATTATATGAGAAAATATAAAATTTAAATTATTTTTTAAATTAAAAATTATTAAACTAATTCATATTGATAAGGAAATTCTTATTGAGAATACTAAATGTCTAGAAGAGGTAAAAATATATGGATATAACCCTATAATATTATTTAATAAAATTATTAAAAATAAAGAGATTAAAAAAATTCTATTATAATAATTAAATTTATTTATAAAAATAATTTTTAATTCATTAAATAAAATTATATAAATAATATTTAATATATAAATTAATTTAGATGGGAATAGTCAAAATATTATTGGTAGAATAAAAATATTTAAAATTGATGACATTCAATTTATATTAAATAATATTCTGGTTGAAGTATCAAAAATTGAAAATAGATTATTTATCATTTTCAAATATATTTATTTTTAATTAATGAAAAATTTTGTGGGGGTGAAGGAATTTTTGTAAAATTGGTATATGATGATAAAATTATTATAATAAAATTAAATATTATAAATATAATTATTCAATTGTAAGGTGATATTTGTGGTATTAAAAAATATTAATATTTAATTACTTTAAATTGACATTTTAATGTTATGAATTAACTAATTTTTTTCATTAAAAGTATTCATAATATACTATAATTTGATTTAAGAGATCAAAACTTATTTTCAGTCATTTAATGAATTAGATTTTAATCAGTTAATAAAATTTATTTTAGATGTTCTTTCAATTGAGATAGGTATAAATCTATGATTTATACCACAAATTTCTGAGCATTGACCAAAGAAGATTCCTGGACGGTTTGTAGAAATTGATGTTTGGTTAATTCGGCCAGGGATTGAATCAATTTTAATTCCTAAGGTTGGAACTGTTCAAGAATGAATTACATCAATTGAAGAAATTAATATTCGAATATTATTATTGAATGGAATAATTAATCGATTGTCAACATCTAATAGACGAAATAAATTATTATTTAATTTTGGGTATAATAATATAAATGAATTAAATTCAATATTTTTGAAATCTGAATATTCATAACTTCAGTATCATTGATGACCAATAGTTTTAATTGTTATTAATGGATTAATGATTTCATCAGTTAAGTATAAAATTTTTAGGGAAGGAATTGCTAAAAAAATTAAAATAATTAGAGGTAAAATAGTTCAAATAATTTCAATTATTTGGTTATGTAAAATTATTTTATTATTAAATTTATTTAATATTAAAGAAATTATGATATATAAGATTATAAAAGTAATTATTATAATAATTATTATAGCATGATCATGGAAAAATAATAAATTTTCTATAATAGGTGAATTAGCATCTTGTAAATAGATTATTGATCAATTAGGAATTTCTAA
Organism: Exephanes ischioxanthus; assembly: GCA_958510785.1. Taxonomy (NCBI): domain Eukaryota; kingdom Metazoa; phylum Arthropoda; class Insecta; order Hymenoptera; family Ichneumonidae; genus Exephanes; species Exephanes ischioxanthus. The sequence goes on from CAUEHJ010000005.1 coordinate 30,314, forward strand.
AAAAAAGTTATTTTATATATGAAATTTAAGTTCATTGCACTATTCTGCCATAATAGAATTTTTTTAAAATGATAGGAATTTCATTAAATCTATGATTATAGGGGGGATAAGAATTTAATCATTCAATTGATGAATTTATAAATAATGAAAAAATATTTAATCGTTGTGATATTAATCTTTCTCAGATAATAAAAATTAAAAATAAAATTCTTATTATTGAATTAATTGACCCAATTGATGAAATAATATTTCAACATAAAAATGAATCAGGGTAATCAGAATATCGACGTGGAAGACCACTTAAACCTAAAAAGTGTTGGGGGAAAAAAGTTATATTTACTCCTAAAAATATAGAAAAAAATTGAATTTTTAATCATTTTTTATTTATTAAAAAACCTGTCATTAATGGGAATCAGTAAATGAATCCTCCAATAATAGTAAATACTGCACCTATAGATAAAACATAGTGAAAATGTGCTACTACATAATAAGTATCATGTAAAATAATATCAATTGATGAATTAGCTAAAATCACTCCAGTTAATCCACCAATAGTAAATAGAAAAATAAATCCAATTGATCAGAGATTATTTGGATTAAAATTAATTTTTTTTCCGTGGAAGGTAGCTAGTCATCTAAAAATTTTAATACCAGTAGGAATAGCAATAATTATAGTAGCTGATGTAAAGTAGGCTCGAGTATCAACATCTATACCAATAGTAAATATATGGTGGGCTCAAACAATAAAACCAAGGAATCCAATAGTTAGTATAGCATAAATTATACCAATTGATCCAAATGTTTCTTTTTTTCCATTTTCATTAAAAATTATTTGAGAAATAATTCCGAATCCGGGTAAAATTAAAATATAAACTTCTGGATGACCAAAAAATCAAAATAAATGTTGGTATAAAATTGGATCACCACCTCCTGAAGGATCAAAAAATGAAGTATTTAAATTTCGGTCAGTTAATAATATAGTAATAGCTCCTGCTAGAACTGGGACAGCTAATAGTAATAAAATTGTTGTAATTAAAATTGATCAAGTAAATAAAGTTAGTTGATCAAATTTTATTTTTGTAGGAAATATATTAATAATTGTTGAAATAAAATTAATGGCTCCTATGATTGATGATATGCCAGCTATATGAAGGGAAAAAATTGATAAATCAACTGATAACCCTTCATGATTTAAATTTAATGAAAGGGGGGGATAAACAGTTCATCCTGTTCCAGCTCCTTGATTTGTTAAAGATCTATTAATTAATAAAAAGATTGAGGGGGGTAATAATCAGAATCTTATGTTATTTATTCGGGGGAAAGCTATATCAGGAGCACCTAATATTAAGGGTACTAATCAATTTCCAAATCCTCCAATTATAATTGGTATAACTATAAAAAAAATTATAATAAATGCGTGAGCTGTAACAATAGAATTATAAATTTGATCATTGTTGATTAAAAATCCTGGATTACCTAATTCTATTCGAATAATTAATCTTATAGAAGATCCAATTATTCCACTTCATATCCCAAATATAAAATATAAAATACCAATATCTTTATGATTTGTTGAGAATAATCATTTTTTCATAAAATTTTTAGTTTAATTTTAAAAAATTTTAAATTGCAAGTTTAAAGATATAAAGTATTATAAAATTTTAGTAATGTGTCTGATTTAAGTAATAAATTGTAAATTTATTTAAAAAAAAATTTTTTTTTTCTTTACTAATTTTATTTAATAAATTAATTTAAGATTTATATAAATATTTAATTATATATTAATAATTTTGAAGGTTAATAGTTTTTTTAACTTAAAATCTTAGAATATTCATATTCTTATAATTCATAAATTAATAAAAAATGAAAAGATAATTATATTATTTGAATTATTAAAATTATTAAATTTGTTAGTTAAAATTATTTTATTAATTAATTTATGGTTTAATATAAAATTTATATAAATTCGTGTATAAAATATAAATAAAAAAATTGATATAATAATTATTATAATTAAAATAATTTGAAAATAATTTAAATTGATGAAATAAATTGAAATTCATTTTAAAGAAAATCCAAATATTGGTGGGAGTCCAGAAATCGATAAAAAATTTATTAAAATAATTAATTTAATATTATAATTTGATTTAATTATAAATAATTGATTAATAAAGAAAATATTTATTTTATAAAATATTATTATAATTGAAAAATTTATGATTAAATAAGATATAAAATAATAAGTTCAAATTAATTCACTAATTATTAAATTTATAAATATTCATCTTAAATGATTGATTGAGGAATATCTTATAATAATTCGAATTGATTGATGATTTAATCCTAATATAGCTCTTAAGATTGATGAAAATATTGCTATTATATAAATTAGATTTTTATTAAAAATGTATATTAAAGAAATTATTGGAATAATTTTTTGTCAAGTTGAAAGAATAAAACAATTAATTCAATTTATATTATTTATTATATTAATAAATCAGTTGTGGAAGGGAGGGGATCCAATTTTTATGAATAAAGATAAATTAATTAGTGTAATAATAATTAATTTGAAGTTATTTGTATTAATAAATAATAAATTAGATGCTATAATTAGAAGAGAGGATCTAATGGCTTGAATAATAAAATATTTGATTGATAGTTCTTTATAAAATTTATTAAAAATAATAATTAGAGGAATAAATCTTATTAAATTTAGTTCTATTATTATTCAAATAGAAAATCATGAATTACAAGAGATTATTATTATTGGTGATAAAAAAATAATTGGGATAATATAAATTTTTAAAAAAATTGATTTTTTCATATAATTAAATGTATGATGCATATTAAATTTTGATTTTAAATTAAATAGTTTAATTCTATTAATTATAAAGGTAATTTAATACATAATTTATTCTATCAAAATAAACCTTTTATCAGGCACTTTATATATATATATATATATATATATAAAAGATATTTGAATAAATCTATATTTAGGGTATGAACCTAAAAGCTTAAATTAGCTTATTTATATAAATTTTATTTTTATATAACATTTAAAATAATATCTTTATGAAATATTTTTTATTAAATTTTTATAAATTAAAATTGTTAAAAATTTTTTAAAATTGTTTAATTCATTATTTATTTTTATAATTTTAAAAAATTAATATTAAATTAAAATTATTTAAAATTTCCTATTATTTCAATAATTTAAAAATTAATATTAAATTTTAATTGTTTAAAATCCTTTATTATCTCAAAAAATTGATATTAAATTAAAAAATTGATATTAAATTAAAAAATTGATATTAAATTAAAAAATTGATATTAAATTAAAAATTGTTTGTAATTTTTTATTATTCCAAAAAAATTAATATTAAATTAAAAAATTAATATTAAATTAAAAAATTAATATTAAATTAAAAAATTAATATTAAATTAAAAAATTAATATTAAATTAAAAAATTAATATTAAATTAAAAAATTGATATTAAATTAAAAATTGTTTGTAATTTTTTATTATTCCAAAAAAATTAATATTAAATTAAAAAATTAATATTAAATTAAAAAATTAATATTAAATTAAAAAATTAATATTAAATTAAAAAATTAATATTAAATTAAAAAATTAATATTAAATTAAAAAATTAATATTAAATTAAAAAATTAATATTAAATTAAAAAATTAATATTAAATTAAAAAATTAATATTAAATTAAAAAATTAATATTAAATTAAAAAATTAATATTAAATTAAAAAATTAATATTAAATTTAAAAAATTAATATTAATTTAAAAAATTAATATTAAATTAAAAAATTAATATTAAATTAAAAAATTAATATTAAATTAAAAAATTAATATTAAATTAAAAAATTAATATTAAATTAAAAAATTAATATTAAATTAAAAAATTAATATTAAATTAAAAAATTAATATTAAATTAAAAAATTAATATTAAATTAAAAAATTAATATTAAATTAAAAAATTAATATTAAATTAAAAAATTAATATTAAATTAAAAAATTAATATTAAATTAAAAAATTAATATTAAATTAAAAAATTAATATTAAATTAAAAAATTAATATTAAATTAAAAATTAATATTAAATTTTAATTGTTTGAAATTCCCTATTATTCCAATAAATTAAAAAATTGATATTAAATTTTAATTGTTTGAAATTCCCTATTATCCATTAAATTAAAAAATTAATATTAAATTTTAATTGATTGAAATCCCCTATTATTCCAATAAATTAAAAAATTAATATTAAATTTTATTTGTTTAAAATTCTTTATTATCCTAAAAAAAATTAAAATTAAATTAAAAAATTAATATTAAATTAAAAATTGTTTGTAATCTAGAATTATTTTAAAAAATTAATATTAAATTAAAAAATTTATATTAAATTAAAAATTATTTGAAATTTCTTATTATTTCAATAAATTAAAAAATTAATATTAAATTAAAAATTGTTTATAATCTAGAATTATTTTAAAAAATTAATATTAAATAAAAAAATTTATATTAAATTAAAAATTATTTAAAATTCCTTATTATTTTAATTAATTAAAAAATTAATATTAAATTTTAATTGTTTGAAATTCTTTATTATTTTAATTAATTAAAAAATTAATATTAAATTTTAATTGTTTGAAATTTCATATTATTTTAATAAATTAAAAAATTAGTATTAAATTTAAATTGTTTAAAATTTTTATTTTTCAAAAAATTAAAATTAAATTAAAAAATTAATATTAAATTTTAATTGTTTAAAATTTTCTATTATAAAAAAATTATATTAAATTAAAAAATTAATATTAAATTTTAATTATTTGAAATTCCCTATTATTCCAATAAATTAAAAAATTAATATTAAATTAAAAATTATTTAAAATCTTCTATTATGCCAAAAAATTAAATTAAAAAATTAATATTAAATTTTAATTGTTTAAAATTTCCTTTTATCTTAAAAAAAAATTAAATTTAATAAAAAAAAATTAATATTAAATTAAAAATTATTTGAAATTTCTTATTATTTTAATAAATTAAAAAAATTAATATTAAATTTTAATAGTTTGGAATCTTTTACTATTATAAAAAATTAATATTAAATTAAAAATTATTTGAAATTTCTTATTATCCCAATAAATTAAAAAATTAGTATTAAATTTTAATTGTTTAAAATTCTTTATTATCCCAAAAAATTAAAATTAAATTAAAAAATTAATATTAAATTTAAAATTATTTGGAATTTCTTATTATTTCAATAAATTAAAAAATTGATATTAAATTTTAATTGTTTGAAATTCCCTATTATTCCATTTAATTAAAAAATTAATATTAAATTTTAATTATTTGAAATTTCTTATTATTTCAATAAATTAAAAAATTAATATTAAATTTTAATTATTAGAAATTTCTTATTATTTCAATAAATTAAAAAATTAATATTTAATTAAAAATTATTTAAAATCTTCTATTATGCCAAAAAATTAAATTAAAAATTAAAAATTAAATTAAAAATTAATATTAAATTTTAATTGTTTGAAATTCCCTATTATTCCGATAAATTAAAAAATTAATATTAAATTTTAATTGTTAAAAATCCTTTATTATCCTTAAAAATTAAAATTAAATTAAAAAATTAATATTAAATTTTAATTGTTTAAAATCCTTTATTATCTTAAAAAATTAAAATTAAATTAAAAAATTAATATTAAATTTTAATTGATTGAAATTTCCTATTATTCCAATAAATTAAAAAATTAATATTAAATTTTAATTGTTTAAAATCCTTTATTATCATAAAAAATTTAAATTAAATTAAAAAATTGATATTAAATTAAAAAATTGATATTAAATTAAAAAATTGATATTAAATTAAAAAATTGATATTAAATTAAAAAATTGATATTAAATTAAAAAATTGATATTAAATTAAAAATTGTTTTAAATTCTCTATTGTTCTAAAAAAAATTAATATTAAATTAAAAAATTAAAATTAAATTAAAAAATTAATATTAAATTTTAATTGATTGAAATACCCTATTATTCCAATAAATTAAAAAATTAATATTAAATTTTAATTGTTTAAAATCCTTTATTATTTCAAAAAATTAAAATTAAATTAAAAAATTGATATTAAATTAAAAATTATTTGAAATTCCTTATTACCCCAATAAATTAAAAAATTAATATTAAATTAAAAATTATTTAAAATTCTTTATGTCAAAAAATTAAATTAAAAAAATTAATATTAAATTTTAATTGATTATAATTCCCTATTATTCTAATAAATTAAAAAAACTAATATTAAATTTTAATTATTTAAAATCCTTTATTATCATAAAAAATTGATATTAAATTAAAAAATTGATATTAAATTAAAAAATTGATATTAAATTAAAAAATTGATATTAAATTAAAAAATTAATATTAAATTAAAAAATTAATATTAAATTAAAAAATTAATATCAAATTAAAAAATTAATATTAAATTAAAAATTATTTAAAATCCTCTACTATGTCAAAAATTAAATTAAAAAATTAATATTAGTTTTTAATTATTTGAAATTCCTAATTATTCCAATAAATTAAAAAATTAATATTAAATTTTAATTGTTTAAAATCTTCTATTATGTTAAAAAATTAAATTAAAAAATTAATATTAAATTTTAATTGATTGAAATTCCCTATTATTCCAATAAATTAAAAAATTAATATTAAATTTTAATTGTTTAAAATCCTTTATTATCCTAAAAAATTAAAATTAAATTAAAAATTAATATTAAATTTTAATTGTTTGAAATTCCCTATTATTATAAAAATTTATATTAAATTAAAAAATTAATATTAAATTTTAATTGATTGAAATTCCTTATTATTCCAATAAATTAAAAAATTAATATTAAATTTTAATTGTTTAAAATCACCTATTATTTTAAAAATTTATATTAAATTAAAAAATTAATATTAAATTTTAATTAATTGAAATTCCCTATTATTCCAATAAATTAAAAAATTAATATTAAATTTTAATTGTTTAAAATCCTTTATTATCACAAAAAATTGATATTAAATAAAAAATTGATATTAAATAAAAAATTGATATTAAATTAAAAAATTAATATTAAATTAAAAAATTAATATTAAATTAAAAAATTGATATTAAATTAAAAAATTGATATTAAATTAAAAAATTGATATTAAATTAAAAAATTGATATTAAATTAAAAAATTGATATTAAATTAAAAAATTGATATTAAATTAAAAAATTGATATTAAATTAAAAAATTGATATTAAATTAAAAAATTGATATTAAATTAAAAAATTGATATTAAATTAATAAATTGATATTAAATTAAAAAATTAATATTAAATAAAAAAATTAATATTAAATTAAAAAATTAATATTAAATTAAAAAATTAATATTAAATTAAAAAATTAATATTAAATTAAAAAATTAATATTAAATTAAAAAATTAATATTAAATTAAAAAATTAATATTAAATTAAAAAATTAATATTAAATTAAAAAATTAATATTAAATTAAAAAATTAATATTAAATTAAAAAATTAATATTAAATTAAAAAATTAATATTAAATTAAAAAATTAATATTAAATTTTAATTGTTTGAAATTCCTTATTATTCCAATAAATTAAAAAATTAATATTAAATTTTAATTGTTTAAAATTCTTTATTATCCTAAAAAATTAAAATTAAATTAAAAAATTAATATTAAATTTTAATTGTTTGAAATTCCCTATTATTACAAAAATTTATATTAAATTAAAAAATTAATATTAAATTTTAATTGATTGAAATCTCCTATTATCCCAATAAATTAAAAAAATTAATATTAAATTTTAATTGTTTAAAATCCTTTATTATCCTAAAAAATTAAAATTAAATTAAAAAATTAATATTAAATTTTAATTGTTTGAAATTCCCTATTATTCCAATAAATTAAAAAATTTATATTAAATTAAAAATTATTTAAAATCTTCTATTATGTTAAAAAATTAAATTAAAAAATTAATATTAAATTTTAATTGTTTGAAATTCCCTATTATTCCAATAAATTAAAAAATTAATATTAAATTAAAAATTATTTAAAATCCTCTATTATGCCAAAAAATTAAATTAATAAATTAATATTAAATTTTTATTGTTTAAAATTTCCTATTATCTTCAAAAATTAATATTAAATTAAAAAAAATTAATATAAAATTAAAAAATTTATATTAAATTAAAAAATTAATATTAAATTTTAATTGTTTGTAATTCCTTATTATTCCAATAAATTAAAAAATTAATATTAAATTTTAATTGTTTAAAATCCTTTATTATCCCAAAAAATTAAAATTAAATTAAAAAAATTGATATTAAATTAAAAATTATTTGAAATTTCTTATTATCCCAATAAATTAAAAAATTAATATTAAATTAAAAATTATTTAAAATCCTCTATTATGTCAAAAAATTAAATTAAAAAATTAATATTAAATTTTAATTGATTGAAATTTCTTATTATTCCAATAAATTAAAAAATTAATATTAAATTTTAATTGTTTAAAATTTCCTATTATCTCAAAAATTTATATTAAATTAAAAAATTAATATTAAATTTTAATTGATTGAAATTCCTTAATATCCCAATAAATTAAAAAATTAATATTAAATTTTAATTGTTTAAAATCTTATATAATTCTAAAAAATTAAAATTAAATTAAAAAAATTGATATTAAATTAAAAAATTAATATTAAATTAAAAAAATTATATTAAATTAAAAAAAATTAATATTAAATTTTAATTATTTGAAATTTCTTATTATCCCAATAAATTAAAAAATTAATATTAAATTTTAATTGTTTAAAATCCTTTATTATCCTTAAAAATTAAAATTAAATTAAAAAATTAATATTAAATTTTAATTGATTGAAATTCCCTATTATTCCAATAAATTAAAAAATTAATATTAAATTTTAATTGTTTAAAATCACCTATTATTTTAAAAATTTATATTAAATTAAAAAAATTAATATTAAATTTTAATTGATTGAAATTTCCTATTATTCCAATAAATTAAAAAATTAATATTAAATTTTAATTGTTTGAAATTCCCTATTATTCCAATAAATTAAAAAATTAATATTAAATTTTATTAGTTTAAAATTCTTTATTATCCTAAAAAAAATTAAAATTAAATTAAAAAATTAATATTAAATTAAAAAATTGATATTAAATTAAATAATTGATATTAAATTAAATAATTGATATTAAATTAAATAATTGATATTAAATTAAATAATTGATATTAAATTAAATAATTGATATTAAATTAAATAATTGATATTAAATTAAATAATTGATATTAAATTAAATAATTGATATTAAATTAAAAAATTGATATTAAATTAAAAAATTGATATTAAATTAAAAAATTGATATTAAATTAAAAAATTGATATTAAATTAAAAAATTGATATTAAATTAAAAAATTGATATTAAATTAAAAAATTAATATTAAATTAAAAAATTAATATTAAATTAAAAAATTAATATTAAATTAAAAAATTAATATTAAATTAAAAAATTAATATTAAATTAAAAAATTAATATTAAATTAAAAAATTAATATTAAATTAAAAATTAATATTAAATTAAAAAATTAATATTAAATTAAAAAATTAATATTAAATTAAAAAATTAATATTAAATTAAAAAATTAATATTAAATTAAAAAATTAATATTAAATTAAAAAATTAATATTAAATTAAAAAATTAATATTAAATTAAAAAATTAATATTAAATTAAAAAATTAATATTAAATTAAAAAATTAATATTAAATTAAAAAATTAATATTAAATTAAAAAATTAATATTAAATTAAAAAATTAATATTAAATTAAAAAATTAATATTAAATTAAAAAATTAATATTAAATTAAAAAATTAATATTAAATTAAAAAATTAATATTAAATTAAAAAATTAATATTAAATTAAAAAATTAATATTAAATTAAAAAATTAATATTAAATTAAAAAATTAATATTAAATTAAAAAATTAATATTAAATTAAAAAATTAATATTAAATTAAAAAATTAATATTAAATTAAAAAATTAAAATTAAATTAAAAAATTAATATTAAATTTTAATTGATTGAAACCCCCTATTATTCTAATAAATTAAAAAATTAATATTAAATTTTAATTGTTTAAAATCCTTTATTATCATAAAAAATTTAAATTAAATTAAAAAATTGATATTAAATTAAAAAATTGATATTAAATTAAAAAATTGATATTAAATTAAAAAATTGATATTAAATTAAAAATTGTTTGGAATTCTCTATTGTTCCAAAAAAATAGATATTAAATTAAAAAATTAATATTAAATTTTAATTGTTTGAAATTCCCTATTATTCCAATAAATTAAAAAATTAAAATAAAATTAAAAATTATTTAAAATCCTCTATTATGCCAAAAAATTAAATTAATAAATTAATATTAAATTTTAATTGTTTAAAATTTCCTATTATCTCCAAAAATTAATATTAAATTAAAAAAATTAATATAAAATTAAAAAATTTATATTAAATTAAAAAATTAATATTAAATTTTAATTGTTTAAAATTCTTTATTATCCCAAAAAAATTAAAATTAAATTAAAAAAATTGATATTAAATTAAAAATTATTTGAAATTCCTTATTACCCCAATAAATTAAAAAATTAATATTAAATTAAAAATTATTTAAAATCCTCTATTATGTCAAAAAATTAAATTAAAAAATTAATATTAAATTTTAATTGATTGAAATTCCTTATTATTCCAATAAATTAAAAAATTAATATTAAATTTTAATTGTTTAAAATTTCCTATTATCTCAAAAATTTATATTAAATTAAAAAATTAATATTAAATTTTAATTGATTGAAATTCCTTATTATTCCAATAAATTTTAAAATTAATATTAAATTTTAATTGTTTAAAATCTTTTATAATTCTAAAAAATTAAAATTAAATTAAAAAAATTGATATTAAATTAAAAATTGTTTGGAATTCTCTATTGTCCCCAAAAAAATTAATATTAAATTAAAAATTAATATTAAATTAAAAAATTAATATTAAATTAAAAATTATTTAAAATCCTCTATTATGCTAAAAAATTAAATTAAAAAATTAATATGTTTTTAATTATTTGAAATTCCTTATTATTCCAATAAATTAAAAAATTAATATTAAATTTTAATTGTTTAAATTCTATTATGTTAAAAAATTAAATTAAAAAATTAATATTAAATTTTAATTGTTTGAAATCCCTTATTATTCTAATAAATTAAAAAATTAATATTAAATTTTAATTGTTTAAAATTCTTTATTATCCTAAAAAATTAAAATTAAATTAAAAAATTAATATTAAATTTTAATTATTTGAAATTCCCTATTAACCATTAAATTAAAAAATTAATATAAAATTAAAAATTATTTGAAATCCCCTATTATTCCAATAAATTAAAAAATTAATATTAAATTTTAATTGTTTAAAATTCTTTATTATCCAAAAAAATTAAAATTAAATTAAAAAATTAATATTAAATTTTAATTGTTTGGAATCCCTTATTATTCCAATAAATTAAAAAATTAATATTAAATTTTAATTGTTTAAAATCACCTGTTATTAAAAAAATTTATATTAAATTAAAAAATTAATATTAAATTTTAATTGATTGAAATTCCCTATTATTCCAATAAATTAAAAATTAATATTAAATTTTAATTGTTTGAAATTCCCTATTATTAAAAAAATTTATATTAAATTAAAAAATTAATATTAAATTTTAATTGATTGAAATTCCCTATTATTCCAATAAATTAAAAAATTAATATTAAATTTTAATTGTTTAAAATCCTTTATTATCCAAAAAAATTAAAATTAAATTAAAAAATTAATATTAAATTTTAATTGTTTGGAATTTCCTATTATTCCAATAAATTAAAAAATTAATATTAATTTTTAATTGTTTAAAATCACCTGTTATTTAAAAAATTTATACTAAATTAAAAAATTAATATTAAATTTTAATTGATTGAAATTCCCTATTATTCCAATAAATTAAAAAATTAATATTAAATTTTAATTGTTTAAAATCACCTATTATTTTAAAAATTTATATTAAATTAAAAAATTAATATTAAATTTTAATTGTTTGGAATTCCCTATTATTCCAATAAATTAAAAAATTAATATTAAATTTTAATTGTTTAAAATCACCTGTTATTTAAAAAATTTATATTAAATTAAAAAATTAATATTAAATTTTAATTGACTGAAATTCCTTATTATTCCAATAAATTAAAAAATTAATATTAAATTTTAATTGTTTAAAATCCTTTATTATCCCAAAAAAATTAAAATTAAATTAAAAAAATTGATATTAAATTAAAAATTATTTGAAATTCCTTATTACCCCAATAAATTAAAAAATTAATATTAAATTAAAAATTATTTAAAATCCTCTATTATGTCAAAAAATTAAATTAAAAAATTAATATTAAATTTTAATTGATTGAAATTCCTTATTATTCCAATAAATTAAAAAATTAATATTAAATTTTAATTGTTTAAAATTTCCTATTATCTCAAAAATTTATATTAAATTAAAAAATTAATATTAAATTTTAATTGATTGAAATTCCTTATTATTCCAATAAATTTAAAAATTAATATTAAATTTTAATTGTTTAAAATTTTTTATAATTCTAAAAAATTAAAATTAAATTAAAAAAATTGATATTAAATTAAAAATTGTTTGGAATTCTCTATTGTTCCAAAAAAAAATTAATATTAAATTAAAAATTAATATTAAATTAAAAAATTAATATTAAATTAAAAAATTGATATTAAATTAAAAATTATTTGAAATCTCTTATTATCTCAATAAATTAAAAAATTAATATTAAATTAAAAATTATTTAAAATCCTCTATTATGCTAAAAAATTAAATTAAAAAATTAATATTAGTTTTTAATTATTTGAAATTCCTTATTATTCCAATAAATTAAAAAATTGATATTAAATTTTAATTGTTTAAATTCTATTATGTTAAAAAATTAAATTAAAAAATTAATATTAAATTTTAATTGTTTGAAATTCTTTATTATTCTAATAAATTAAAAAATTAATATTAAATTTTAATTGTTTAAAATTCTTTATTATGTTAAAAAATTAAATTAAAAAATTAATATTAAATTTTAATTGTTTGAAATTCCCTATTATTCCAATAAATTAAAAAATTAATATTAAATTTTAATTGTTTAAAATTCTTTATTATCCCAAAAAAATAAAATTAAATTAAAAAATTAATATTAAATTTTAATTGTTTGGAATTCCCTATTATTCCAATAAATTAAAAAATTAATATTAAATTTTAATTGTTTAAAATCACCTGTTATTTAAAAAATTTATATTAAATTAAAAAATTAATATTAAATTTTAATTGATTGAAATTCCCTATTATTCCAATAAATTAAAAATTAATATTAAATTTTAATTGTTTAAAATTCCCTATTATTATAAAAATTTATATTAAATTAAAAAATTAATATTAAATTTTAATTGATTGAAATTCCTTATTATTCCAATAAATTAAAAAATTAATATTAAATTTTAATTGTTTAAAATCACCTATTATTTTAAAAATTTATATTAAATTAAAAAATTAATATTAAATTTTAATTAATTGAAATTCCCTATTATTCCAATAAATTAAAAAATTAATATTAAATTTTAATTGTTTAAAATCCTTTATTATCCTAAAAAATTAAAATTAAATTAAAAAATTAATATTAAATTTTAATTGTTTGAAATTCCCTATTATTCCAATAAATTAAAAAATTAATATTAAATTTTAATTGTTTAAAATCACCTGTTATTT
>CAUEHJ010000006.1:0-2500 GCA_958510785.1 Exephanes ischioxanthus
CAACGTCGCTTCGAATATTTTCAGATTTTTTTCCATAGAACTTGGAATTTGTCGCAAGCCGTCGCGTGTCGACCGATCGGACGATGTCCCCAGTCGTTGTTCTCATAGAACTCTCGGGTGTCGACCGATCGAAGCTCTTCGCTGCTAGTGAATGCTCTGGCACTGTGCATGGAGTATGGACCGATCGGCTGCTCGACACTTACAATTCCATTAATATTATTATAAAATATTTGTAAAATAATGAACCAAGTGCGTGAACATCATTTATAATTAGTAACAATTTTTTTTATTTTTTTTATAATTTTTTTTCCTCAGTCCTCGCGTGTCGACCACTGAGTAACAATTTTCTTCTCTCGGAAGTCGCGCCTCGACCCATCGAGACTGTTCGCTGCGAGTGAATGTTGCTGTTACGCTACACTACGAGTGGATGGCGTATGGACCGATCGGGTCCTCAAAAGCTTACAATTCACGAAATATGATTATACAAATATTTGTAAAATGGTTGAACAAGTATTGTCCACAACGTCATTTCCAATATTTAGGATTTTTTTTTTCGTAGAACTCGGTATTTATCCCAAGCCTTCGCGTGTCGACCGATCGGACGATGCCCGAGGCTTTGTTCTCATAGAACTCTCGGGTGTCGAACGATCGAGGCTCTTCGTTGCGAGTGAATGCTCTCGCACTGTGGTAGGAGTATGGACCGATCGGTTGCTCCACACATACAATTCAATTAATATTATTATGAAAATACTTGTAAAATAATGAACCAAGTGCGCGAACATCATTTATAATTTGTGACAATTTTTTTTCTTTTTTTAGAATATTTTTTCCTCAGACGTCGCGTGTCGACCACTCAGTAACAATTTTCTTCTCTTGGAAGTCGCGCATCGACCATCGAGACTATCCACTCCGGGTGAATGGTGTTACGCTACACTGCGACTGTACGGAGTATGGACCGATCGGTTCTCAAAAACTTACAATCCATGGAATATGATTATACAAATGATTGTAAAATAGTTAAACAAGTATGTAAACGTGACTTCCAATATTTCGGACATTTTTTTCGTACAATTTGAAATTTATTACAAGACGTCGCGTGTCGACCGATCGGACGACAGGCAGAATTTTCTTAAACATGGAAACCGTGCGTCGACCGATAGAGACTCTTCGCTCCGAATGAATGCCGTTCTACAAGTGGATGGAGTATGGGCCACTCGGTTTCTGAAAACATACAAATCATGATGAGATAATAAAAAAAATATTCGTGAAACGGTTGAACAAGTATTTCAATGTCATTTTTTTCGTCGCAGAACTCGAAATTTTTCAGAATTTTCTTCTCTTCAAAGTCGCGCGTCAACCGTTCGCTGCGAGTGAATAAATGCTCTTGGATTTCAGCGGCATTTTTTTCTTTTCTTCGAAGAACCTCGACATAACAATTTTCAGCCGTTGAGAATCTGTTGGCCGCGAGTGAATGCTCTCGCACTAAACTATAAGTGGACGGAGTATGGACCGATTGATACTCAAAAACTTACAATTCATGGAATGTGATTGTAAAAATATTTGTTAAATTGTTGAACAAGTATATCGATGTCAATTATAATTTTTTGTATTTTTTCCCCTAAAGTTTTTACGACATTTTTCTGGTACGTGAGTAACTTTTGTGGTACTCGAACAGCTCCTTTCATCTCTTTTGATTTATGCTTTAATATTTTGGTCTATTTTAATACTTTTAATACTTTTGTGGGGAAATTGTTTTTAGTAACCTTATTATTTCGGTTGGGGGGGGGGGGGGCAGCCTCCCTTTTTGGGGAGTATTTTGTTTGGGTTGTTCCCCTTTTGTAAATTCTTTTTTCTTTTGCTTTTTGGTCTTCCCTTTTTTTATTTTTTTTAAAGTTTTATTTTTTTTGTTTTATTTATTTATTTAAAAAAAATTTCTATTTTTATTTAAAAATTTTTTCTTTTCGTTTTTTTTCTTCCTTTTTTTGTGGTTCCTCTTTTTTGGTTTGGGTTTTTTGCGCTTGTTTTTTTGGGGTCCCTTCTTTTTTGGGTTAGGGTTTTTTTGTGGTCCCTATTTTTTTATTTTTTTTATTTTTTATTTTTTTATTTTTTTTTAATTTATTTATTTTTTTTAAATTTATTTTTATTTTTTTTTAATATATTTTTTTATTTTCGTTATGTTCTTCCTTTTTTTGGGGTCCCTAATGAGGGACCCCAAAAAAAGGAAGAACATAACGAAGAGGGAAAACAAAACGAACATAAAAAAAGAGGGACCACAAAAAAACCTAACCCTGAAATGTTTAGGGTTAGGGTTTTTTGTGGTCCCTCTTTTTTTCTTTTTTTTTCTTTATTTTATTTTTTTTTATTTTCGTTATGTTCTTCTTTTTTTGGGGTCCCTCATTTTTAGGGTTAGGGTTTTTTGTGGTCCCTCTTTTTTTTAAAGCTTTTTTTTTTAGCTTTTTTTTGCGGTCCCTCCTTTTTGGGTTTGGGTTTTTTGCGCTTG
>CAUEHJ010000006.1:15000-20007 GCA_958510785.1 Exephanes ischioxanthus
GTAAAATGGTTGAACAAGTATAAGTCTCAACGTCGCTTCGAATATTTCAGATTTTTTTCCATAGAACTTGGAATTTGTCGCAAGCCGTCGCGTGTCGACCGATCGGACGATGTCCCCAGTCGTTGTTCTCATAGAACTCTCGGGTGTCGACCGATCGAAGCTCTTCGCTGCTAGTGAATGCTCTGGCACTGTGCATGGAGTATGGACCGATCGGCTGCTCGACACTTACAATTCCATTAATATTATTATAAAAATATTTGTAAAATAATGAACCAAGTGCGTGAACATCATTTATAATTAGTAACAATTTTTTTTATTTTTTTTATAATTTTTTTTCCTCAGTCCTCGCGTGTCGACCACTGAGTAACAATTTTCTTCTCTCGGAAGTCGCGCCTCGACCCATCGAGACTGTTCGCTGCGAGTGAATGTTGCTGTTACGCTACACTACGAGTGGATGGCGTATGGACCGATCGGGTCTCAAAAGCTTACAATTCACGAAATATGATTATACAAATATTTGTAAAATGGTTGAACAAGTATTGTCACAACGTCATTTCCAATATTTAGGATTTTTTTTTTCGTAGAACTCGGTATTTATCCCAAGCCTTCGCGTGTCGACCGATCGGACGATGCCCGAGGCTTTGTTCTCATAGAACTCTCGGGTGTCGAACGATCGAGGCTCTTCGTTGCGAGTGAATGCTCTCGCACTGTGGTAGGAGTATGGACCGATCGGTTGCTCCACACTTACAATTCAATTAATATTATTATGAAAATACTTGTAAAATAATGAACCAAGTGCGCGAACATCATTTATAATTTGTGACAATTTTTTTTCTTTTTTTAGAATTTTTTTTCCTCAGACGTCGCGTGTCGACCACTCAGTAACAATTTTCTTCTCTTGGAAGTCGCGCATCGACCCATCGAGACTATCCACTCCGGGTGAATGGTGTTACGCTACACTGCGACTGTACGGAGTATGGACCGATCGGTTCTCAAAAACTTACAATCCATGGAATATGATTATACAAATGATTGTAAAATAGTTAAACAAGTATGTAAACGTGACTTCCAATATTTCGGACATTTTTTTCGTACAATTTGAAATTTATTACAAGACGTCGCGTGTCGACCGATCGGACGACAGGCAGAATTTTCTTAACATGGAAACCGTGCGTCGACCGATAGAGACTCTTCGCTCCGAATGAATGCCGTTCTACAAGTGGATGGAGTATGGGCCACTCGGTTTCTGAAAACATACAAATCATGATGAGATAATAAAAAAAAATATTCGTGAAACGGTTGAACAAGTATTTCAATGTCATTTTTTTCGTCGCAGAACTCGAAATTTTTCAGAATTTTCTTCTCTTCAAAGTCGCGC
This sequence comes from Exephanes ischioxanthus, assembly GCA_958510785.1. Taxonomy (NCBI): domain Eukaryota; kingdom Metazoa; phylum Arthropoda; class Insecta; order Hymenoptera; family Ichneumonidae; genus Exephanes; species Exephanes ischioxanthus. The sequence goes on from CAUEHJ010000006.1 coordinate 16,379, forward strand.
GTCAACCGTTCGCTGCGAGTGAATAAATGCTCTTGGATTTCAGCGGCATTTTTTTCTTTTCTTCGAAGAACTCGACATAACAATTTTCAGCCGTTGAAGAATCTGTTGGCCGCGAGTGAATGCTCTCGCACTAAACTATAAGTGGACGGAGTATGGACCGATTGATACTCAAAAACTTACAATTCATGGAATGTGATTGTAAAAATATTTGTTAAATTGTTGAACAAGTATATCGATGTCAATTATAATTTTTTGTATTTTTTCCCCTAAAGTTTTTACGACATTTTTCTGGTACGTGAGTAACTTTTGTGGTACTCGAACAGCTCCTTTCATCTCTTTTGATTTATGCTTTAATATTTTGGTCTATTTTAATACTTTTAATACTTTTGTGGGGAAATTGTTTTTAGTAACCTTATTATTTCGGTTGGGGGGGGGGGGGGGGCAGCCTCCCTTTTTGGGGAGTATTTTGTTTGGGTTGTTCCCCTTTTGTAAATTCTTTTTTCTTTTGCTTTTTGGTCTTCCCTTTTTTTATTTTTTTTAAATTTTTTATTTTTTTTGTTTTATTTATTTATTTAAAAAAAATTTCTATTTTTATTTAAAAATTTTTTCTTTTCGTTTTTTTTCTTCCTTTTTTTGTGGTTCCTCTTTTTTTGGTTTGGGTTTTTTTGCGCTTGTTTTTTTGGGGTCCCTTCTTTTTTGGGTTAGGGTTTTTTTGTGGTCCCTATTTTTTTATTTTTTTTATTTTTTTATTTTTTTATTTTTTTTTAAATTTATTTATTTTTTTTAAATTTATTTTTATTTTTTTTAATATATTTTTTTTATTTTCGTTATGTTCTTCCTTTTTTTTGGGGTCCCTAATGAGGGACCCCAAAAAAAAGGAAGAACATAACGAAGAGGGAAAACAAAACGAACATAAAAAAAGAGGGACCACAAAAAACCCTAACCCTGAAAATGTTTAGGGTTAGGGTTTTTTGTGGTCCCTCTTTTTTTTCTTTTTTTTTCTTTATTTTATTTTTTTTTATTTTCGTTATGTTCTTCTTTTTTTGGGGTCCCTCATTTTTAGGGTTAGGGTTTTTTGTGGTCCCTCTTTTTTTTAAAGCTTTTTTTTTTAGCTTTTTTTTGCGGTCCCTCCTTTTTGGGTTTGGGTTTTTTGCGCTTGTTCTTTTGGGGGCCCTTTTTTGGGGTTTTTTTGTGGCTTTTAGGGACCACAAAACGAACATAAAAAAAGAGGGACCACAAAAAACCCTAACCCTAAAAATGTTTAGGGTTAGGGTTTTTTGTGGTCCCTCTTTTTTTTTTTTTTTTTTTTTTTTTTTTTTTTTTTTTTTTTCTTTTTCTTTTTTTTTCTTTTTTTTTAGCTTTTTTTTTTTAGCTTTTTTTTGCGGTCCCTCCTTTTTGGGTTTGGGTTTTTTTGCGCTTGTTCTTTTGGGGGCCCCCCCCTTTTTTTTTTTTTTTTTTTTTTTTTTCTTTTTTTTTTTTCTTTTTTTTTCTTTTTTTCTTTTTTTTTTTTCTTTTTTTTTTTTTTTTTTTTTTCTTTTTTTTTTTTTTTTTTTTTTTCTTTTTTTTTTTTTTCTTTTTTTTTCTTTTTTTTTTCTTTTTCTTTTTTTTTTTTTTTCTTTTTTTTTAGCTTTTTTTTGCGGTCCCTCCTTTTTGGGTTTGGGTTTTTTTGCGCTTGTTCTTTTGGGGGCCCTTTTTTGGGTTTTTTTGTGGCCCCTCCTTTTTTGGGTTTGGGTTTTTAAGCGCTTGTTTTTTTGGGTCCCTCCTTTTTTGGGTTTCGGTTTTTCAACGCTTGTTATTTTAAAGGTCCCTTTTTTTGGATTCGGGTTTTTTTGTGGTCCCTCCTTTTTTGGGTTTGGGTTTTTAAGCGCTTGTTTTTTTTGGGTCCCCTCTTTTTTGGGTTTGGGTTTTTTGTGGTCCCTCCTTTTTTGGGTTTGGGTTTTTAAGCGCTTGTTTTTTTTGGGTCCCCTCTTTTTTGGGTTTGGGTTTTTTGTGGTCCCTCCTTTTTCGGGATTGGTTTTTTAACTTCCTTTTTTGGGTTTTTAAAAATTTGTTTTCTTATTTTTTTGGAGTTTTTGTTTTGTTTTTCTGCGTATTTTCTCCAATTTTTTTTTATGAATTATTTTTCTATAATAATGGCTGGATGGACTTTTATCGGTTTGCGGAAGAAGGAGTGAGGAGGAGGAGGAGGAGGAGGAGGAGGACATTTTTTATTCGGGTTTTTTCGCAATTTTTTCGTCGTTTTTTGTTGTTTCTTCATCTTCCTCTTTTAGGGTTTAAAAAAAAATTTGCGTATATTTTCCAAGTTTTTTGTATGAATTTTTTTTGTAATTCACGAAAAAGCAGTAAAAATATGAAAGAAAAAATAAATAAATGGAAACGAAATGTAAACTTCAATACTTTGTTTATCAATTAGTTTCCAATTTTCCTTTCACCGTCTTCGGTGAATGCCAGTAGTCCAGTACGAAAAAAGAAATTCAATAACATAAACTTTAATCCGGACGATTGGTTGATACAATTATTATAATCACCACAGTACAAGAGACTAATTGCGATACTTGAGAAAGTTGAGGATATAAATTGAATAAAATTCAATATAAATCCATGTCTCGCTCGCATCGCTTTATTCTGCAGTAAGGAGAAAAAAGTTGAGTGGGATACAAAAGTATTGATATGTTTTCATAAATATTCAGAGGTAAGCGAGTCGATTCCTCACGCGCATTGCTTCACTTTTGGGAACAAGATTTAAAAAATAAAAATAAAAAGCTCGTGTGCGAGATACAAGAACACACTATGTGATGACGAGCGATCGAATCTCACGCGCATTGCTTCGCTATGCCGCGATGAAAAGAAAAAAAAAAGAAAAAAAAACACGTCTTTCGTTTACGAGATACAAAAATTTTCGAATCTCACGCGCATTGCTTCGCTGTGCCGCGATGAAAAGAAAAAAAAAGAAAAAAAAAACACGTCTTTCGGTTACGAGATACAAAAATATTCGAATCTCACGCGCATTGCTTCGCTGTGCCGTGATGAAAAGAAAAAAAAGAAAAAAAAAACACAAGTCTTTCGTTTACGAGATACAAAAATCTTCGAATCTCACGCGCATTGCTTCGCTTTGCCGTACGACGAAAAAAAAACGAGTCTTTTGCGAGATACAAAGATATTCGAATCTCACGCGCATTGCTTCGCTTTGCCGTACGACGAAAAAAAAACAAGTCTTTTGCGAGATACAAAGATATTCGAATCTCACGCGCATTGCTTCGCTTTGCCGTACGACGAAAAAAAAACAAGTCTTTTGCGAGATACCAAAAAATATTCGAATCTCACGCGCATTGCTTCACTTGGTAGAAAAAAAAAATAAAAAAAGAAAACACTCGCGCGTCTCCCGCCACGAAAAAGAGGAGACACACTCCTCTATATTCGCTTTACAGCGGAGACGCTAACGAGAGCGTTTCTTTGTTTTTTTTTGTCGTAACATGTACACAAAAAAAATAAAATATAATCGTACACGGGGCCTCGTCTAACCGACAAGACGAATCCCCAAGCCAAGGGCTGAGTCTCAACAGATCGCAGCGTGGTAACTGCTCTACCGAGTACAACACCCCGCCAGGTACCTAAGTCGTCTACAGACG
>CAUEHJ010000007.1:7500-10000 GCA_958510785.1 Exephanes ischioxanthus
GGGTCGATGCGCGACTTCCAAGAGAAGAAAATTGTTACTGAGTGGTCGACACGCGACGTCTGAGGAAAAAAATTCTAAAAAAAGAAAAAAAATTGTCACAAATTATATATGATGTTCGCGCACTTGGTTCATTATTTTACAAGTATTTTCATAATAATATTAATTGAATTGTAAGTGTGGAGCAACCGATCGGTCCATACTCCTACCACAGTGCGAGAGCATTCACTCGCAACGAAGAGCCTCGATCGTTCGACACCCGAGAGTTCTATGAGAACAAAGCCTCGGGCATCGTCCGATCGGTCGACACGCGAAGGCTTGGGATAAATACCGAGTTCTACGAAAAAAAAAATCCTAAATATTGGAAATGACGTTGTGACAATACTTGTTCAACCATTTTACAAATATTTGTATAATCATATTTCGTGGATTGTAAGCTTTTGAGACCCGATCGGTCCATACGCCATCCACTCGTAGTGTAGCGTAACAGCAACATTCACTCGCAGCGAACAGTCTCGATGGGTCGAGGCGCGACTTCCGAGAGAAGAAAATTGTTACTCAGTGGTCGACACGCGAGGACTGAGGAAAAAAAATTATAAAAAAAAAAAAAAAATTGTTACTAATTATAACTGATGTTCACGCACTTGGTTCATTATTTTACAAATATTTTTATAATAATATTAATGGAATTGTAAGTGTCGAGCAGCCGATCGGTCCATACTCCATGCACAGTGCCAGAGCATTCACTAGCAGCGAAGAGCTTCGATCGGTCGACACCCGAGAGTTCTATGAGAACAACGACTGGGGACATCGTCCGATCGGTCGACACGCGACGGCTTGCGACAAATTCCAAGTTCTACGGAAAAAAATCTGAAATATTCGAAGCGACGTTGAGACTTATACTTGTTCAACCATTTTACAAATACTTGTATAATCATATTCAATGGATTGTAATTTTTTGAGAACCGATCGGTCCATACTCCATCGATCCGTAGTGCAGCGTAACAGCAACATTCACTCGCAGCGAACAGTCTCGATGGGTCGACGCGCGACTTCCGAGAGAAAAAAATTCTGGCCATCGCTCGATCGGTCGACATGCGACGACTGACGAAAGAAAAATTCAAAAAAAAAGAAAAACAAAATTCAACGATTATAAATGATGTTCACATACTTGGATCATTGTTCGACAAATATTTTAATAATCCTATTACTTGAATTGTAAGTTTTAAGCAACCGATCGGTCCATATCCCATCCACTCGAAGAGCATTCACTCGCAGGGGAGAGCCCCGATCGGTCGACACCCGAGAGTTCTATGAGAACGAAGACTCTGCCATCGTCCGATCGGTCCACACGCGAAAAACTCGAGTGTCGTAAAATAAGTAAATAAAATAATATACGATAAATTTTGTTTACGTATGATTCTAATAATTAAATAAACATTATTTAACTGGTTTAATAATTAAATTGTAATATTTTAGATAACCGATCGGTCCATACTCGCCACAAAGAAAACTTGTATCGTCCGTAATATCGATAAAAATAATTTATTTTGCAAAATTAATATTTACTTTAATCGAAAATAATGTTTAGAGTGATTGTTATTGACAATTGTTGCTCGGTTTCATTGATTTTACATGCTTCAAAGAGTGCTCGGACGTCGCGCGGAGTGCCAGCGAAAGAATGCCGCCCGGCCCGTTCAACGCTGTTTCGTCCCGTTCGAACGCCGTGGCTAAGGCCGGCCGTCGTGCCTCCGTAGGCGCCCCAGCTCGTTACTATAAGGGAGGCGAAGCATCGGTGCTACCGAGCGACGCGAGACTCTCGTTCGATGGACTGGTGGAGTACAGTTGGTGTATAATACAATATTACGCAGCATTACCACGGGTCGGTGTCTTTGACCGAATGGCTCTTATGTGGTACACGCCCTAGGCGCTTTTACATTATTATTGTATACAACAATATGTATAATACTGAGCATCGACTCACCCAATTCCGGGCGAGAATACAAGTATGAAAAAAAATCATACGAAACGAATCACGAAAGTGTCGAAACGACACAGCTTGTTCGCTGAGAAAAAATATTCTAGCGTCAAGAGTAGCAAACGAGAATGTTTGACTAATATACGCGGATTCGCACAAAATTTGTGTGTTTTCAAAGAGACAAAAGAGGTGTCGATGGTGCAATCCGTATAGCCGAGTTTCGAAGTCTCCAACAAGAGAGGAGATCTTCTTAGCTGAGCAAAAATAATAAATAAAACGAATAAAATGAATATGGGAAAAAAGTGTGTGTCTCTCGCCGCGCTTTAGATACGATGCCGCATCGCAAGACTCTGGAATCGATATCCGCGGGAGATTGACAACGACACTAAGAGAGAAAACACGAAGAGAGAGAGAAGAGTTTTATTATTTTACGAGACGGTAGAATTCGGATGGTGGTTTGCGTTTTTCGCATTCTCATTTCATCTCTCCGCCGAGCGTTGCAACGAAAGAAATATAAAAATCTCT
>CAUEHJ010000008.1:37500-40000 GCA_958510785.1 Exephanes ischioxanthus
CTAATAAAAGCGTTCCTCCCATCTCTGGTCGGAACTCTGGTTTGCATGTATTAGCTCTAGAATTACCACAGTTATCCAAGTAAATGTGGGTACGATCTAAGGAACCATAACTGATTTAATGAGCCATTCGCGGTTTCACCTTAATACGGCATGTACTGAGACATGCATGGCTTAATCTTTGAGACAAGCATATGACTACTGGCAGGATCAACCAGGGAGCTTCGTCAACGTGTTTTTCGTTTACGAGACGCACACAGCTCACAGAGAGAGACAGAGATTTTTATATTTCTTTCGTTGCAACGCTCGGCGGAGAGATGAAATGAGAATGCGAAAAACGCAAACCACCATCCGAATTCTACCGTCTCGTAAAATAATAAAACTCTTCTCTCTCTCTTCGTGTTTTCTCTCTTAGTGTCGTTGTCAATCTCCCGCGGATATCGATTCCAGAGTCTTGCGACGCGGCATCGTATCTAAAGCGCGGCGAGAGACACACACTTTTTTTCCCATATTCATTTTATTCATTTTATTTATTATTTTTGCTCAGCTAAGAAGATCTCCTCTCTCGTTGGAGACTTCGAAACTCGGCTATACGGATTGCACCATCGACACCTCTTTTTTGTCTCTTTGAAAACACACAAATTTTGTGCGAATCCGCGTATATTAGTCAAACATTCTCGTTTGCTACTCTTGACGCTAGAATATTTTTTCTCAGCGAACAAGCTGTGTCGTTTCGACACTTTCGTGATTCGTTTCGTATGATTTTTTTTCATACTTGTATTCTCGCCCGGAATTGGGTGAGTCGATGCTCAGTATTATACATATTGTTGTATACAATAATAATGTAAAAGCGCCTAGGGCGTGTACCACATAAGAGCCATTCGGTCAAAGACACCGACCCGTGGTAATGCTGCGTAATATTGTATTATACACCAACTGTACTCCACCAGTCCATCGAACGAGAGTCTCGCGTCGCTCGGTAGCACCGATGCTTCGCCTCCCTTATAGTAACGAGCTGGGGCGCCTACGGAGGCACGACGGCCGGCCTTAGCCACGGCGTTCGAACGGGACGAAACAGCGTTGAACGGGCCGGGCGGCATTCTTTCGCTGGCACTCCGCGCGACGTCCGAGCACTCTTTGAAGCATGTAAAATCAATGAAACCGAGCAACAATTGTCAATAACAATCACTCTAAACATTATTTTCGATTAAAGTAAATATTAATTTTGCAAAATAAATTATTTTTATCGATATTACGGACGATACAAGTTTTCTTTGTGGCGAGTATGGACCGATCGGTTATCTAAAATATTACAATTTAATTATTAAACCAGTTAAATAATGTTTATTTAATTATTAGAATCATACGTAAACAAAATTTATCGTATATTATTTTATTTACTTATTTTACGACACTCGAGTTTTTCGCGTGTGGACCGATCGGACGATGGCAGAGTCTTCGTTCTCATAGAACTCTCGGGTGTCGACCGATCGGGGCTCTCCCCTGCGAGTGAATGCTCTTCGAGTGGATGGGATATGGACCGATCGGTTGCTTAAAACTTACAATTCAATTAATAGGATTATTAAAATATTTGTCGAACAATGATCCAAGTATGTGAACATCATTTATAATCGTTGAATTTTGTTTTTCTTTTTTTTTTGAATTTTTCTTTCGTCAGTCGTCGCATGTCGACCGATCGAGCGATGGCCAGAATTTTTTTCTCTCGGAAGTCGCGCGTCGACCCATCGAGACTGTTCGCTGCGAGTGAATGTTGCTGTTACGCTGCACTACGGATCGATGGAGTATGGACCGATCGGTTCTCAAAAAATTACAATCCATTGAATATGATTATACAAGTATTTGTAAAATGGTTGAACAAGTATAAGTCTCAACGTCGCTTCGAATATTTCAGATTTTTTTCCGTAGAACTTGGAATTTGTCGCAAGCCGTCGCGTGTCGACCGATCGGACGATGTCCCCAGTCGTTGTTCTCATAGAACTCTCGGGTGTCGACCGATCGAAGCTCTTCGCTGCTAGTGAATGCTCTGGCACTGTGCATGGAGTATGGACCGATCGGCTGCTCGACACTTACAATTCCATTAATATTATTATAAAAATATTTGTAAAATAATGAACCAAGTGCGTGAACATCATTTATAATTAGTAACAATTTTTTTTATTTTTTTTATAATTTTTTTTCCTCAGTCCTCGCGTGTCGACCACTGAGTAACAATTTTCTTCTCTCGGAAGTCGCGCCTCGACCCATCGAGACTGTTCGCTGCGAGTGAATGTTGCTGTTACGCTACACTACGAGTGGATGGCGTATGGACCGATCGGGTCTCAAAAGCTTACAATCCACGAAATATGATTATACAAATATTTGTAAAATGGTTGAACAAGTATTGTCACAACGTCATTTCCAATATTTAGGATTTTTTTTTTCGTAGAACTCGGTATTTATCCCAAGCCTTCGCGTGTCGACCGATCGGACGATGCCCGAGGCT
>CAUEHJ010000008.1:55000-57500 GCA_958510785.1 Exephanes ischioxanthus
TGTGGGTACGATCTAAGGAACCATAACTGATTTAATGAGCCATTCGCGGTTTCACCTTAATACGGCATGTACTGAGACATGCATGGCTTAATCTTTGAGACAAGCATATGACTACTGGCAGGATCAACCAGGGAGCTTCGTCAACGTGTTTTTCGTTTACGAGACGCACACAGCTCACAGAGAGAGACAGAGATTTTTATATTTCTTTCGTTGCAACGCTCGGCGGAGAGATGAAATGAGAATGCGAAAAACGCAAACCACCATCCGAATTCTACCGTCTCGTAAAATAATAAAACTCTTCTCTCTCTCTTCGTGTTTTCTCTCTTAGTGTCGTTGTCAATCTCCCGCGGATATCGATTCCAGAGTCTTGCGACGCGGCATCGTATCTAAAGCGCGGCGAGAGACACACACTTTTTTTCCCATATTCATTTTATTCATTTTATTTATTATTTTTGCTCAGCTAAGAAGATCTCCTCTCTCGTTGGAGACTTCGAAACTCGGCTATACGGATTGCACCATCGACACCTCTTTTTTGTCTCTTTGAAAACACACAAATTTTGTGCGAATCCGCGTATATTAGTCAAACATTCTCGTTTGCTACTCTTGACGCTAGAATATTTTTTCTCAGCGAACAAGCTGTGTCGTTTCGACACTTTCGTGATTCGTTTCGTATGATTTTTTTTCATACTTGTATTCTCGCCCGGAATTGGGTGAGTCGATGCTCAGTATTATACATATTGTTGTATACAATAATAATGTAAAAGCGCCTAGGGCGTGTACCACATAAGAGCCATTCGGTCAAAGACACCGACCCGTGGTAATGCTGCGTAATATTGTATTATACACCAACTGTACTCCACCAGTCCATCGAACGAGAGTCTCGCGTCGCTCGGTAGCACCGATGCTTCGCCTCCCTTATAGTAACGAGCTGGGGCGCCTACGGAGGCACGACGGCCGGCCTTAGCCACGGCGTTCGAACGGGACGAAACAGCGTTGAACGGGCCGGGCGGCATTCTTTCGCTGGCACTCCGCGCGACGTCCGAGCACTCTTTGAAGCATGTAAAATCAATGAAACCGAGCAACAATTGTCAATAACAATCACTCTAAACATTATTTTCGATTAAAGTAAATATTAATTTTGCAAAATAAATTATTTTTATCGATATTACGGACGATACAAGTTTTCTTTGTGGCGAGTATGGACCGATCGGTTATCTAAAATATTACAATTTAATTATTAAACCAGTTAAATAATGTTTATTTAATTATTAGAATCATACGTAAACAAAATTTATCGTATATTATTTTATTTACTTATTTTACGACACTCGAGTTTTTCGCGTGTGGACCGATCGGACGATGGCAGAGTCTTCGTTCTCATAGAACTCTCGGGTGTCGACCGATCGGGGCTCTCCCCTGCGAGTGAATGCTCTTCGAGTGGATGGGATATGGACCGATCGGTTGCTTAAAACTTACAATTCAATTAATAGGATTATTAAAATATTTGTCGAACAATGATCCAAGTATGTGAACATCATTTATAATCGTTGAATTTTGTTTTTCTTTTTTTTTTGAATTTTTCTTTCGTCAGTCGTCGCATGTCGACCGATCGAGCGATGGCCAGAATTTTTTTCTCTCGGAAGTCGCGCGTCGACCCATCGAGACTGTTCGCTGCGAGTGAATGTTGCTGTTACGCTGCACTACGGATCGATGGAGTATGGACCGATCGGTTCTCAAAAAATTACAATCCATTGAATATGATTATACAAGTATTTGTAAAATGGTTGAACAAGTATAAGTCTCAACGTCGCTTCGAATATTTCAGATTTTTTTCCGTAGAACTTGGAATTTGTCGCAAGCCGTCGCGTGTCGACCGATCGGACGATGTCCCCAGTCGTTGTTCTCATAGAACTCTCGGGTGTCGACCGATCGAAGCTCTTCGCTGCTAGTGAATGCTCTGGCACTGTGCATGGAGTATGGACCGATCGGCTGCTCGACACTTACAATTCCATTAATATTATTATAAAAATATTTGTAAAATAATGAACCAAGTGCGTGAACATCATTTATAATTAGTAACAATTTTTTTTATTTTTTTTATAATTTTTTTTCCTCAGTCCTCGCGTGTCGACCACTGAGTAACAATTTTCTTCTCTCGGAAGTCGCGCCTCGACCCATCGAGACTGTTCGCTGCGAGTGAATGTTGCTGTTACGCTACACTACGAGTGGATGGCGTATGGACCGATCGGGTCTCAAAAGCTTACAATCCACGAAATATGATTATACAAATATTTGTAAAATGGTTGAACAAGTATTGTCACAACGTCATTTCCAATATTTAGGATTTTTTTTTTCGTAGAACTCGGTATTTATCCCAAGCCTTCGCGTGTCGACCGATCGGACGATGCCCGAGGCTTTGTTCTCATAGAACTCTCGGGTGTCGAACGATCGAGGCTCTTCGTTGCGAGTGAATGCTCTCGCACTGTGGTAGGAGTATGGA
>CAUEHJ010000009.1:7500-10000 GCA_958510785.1 Exephanes ischioxanthus
ACAAGTATAAGTCTCAACGTCGCTTCGAATATTTCAGATTTTTTTCCATAGAACTTGGAATTTGTCGCAAGCCGTCGCGTGTCGACCGATCGGACGATGTCCCCAGTCGTTGTTCTCATAGAACTCTCGGGTGTCGACCGATCGAAGCTCTTCGCTGCTAGTGAATGCTCTGGCACTGTGCATGGAGTATGGACCGATCGGCTGCTCGACACTTACAATTCCATTAATATTATTATAAAAATATTTGTAAAATAATGAACCAAGTGCGTGAACATCATTTATAATTAGTAACAATTTTTTTTATTTTTTTTATAATTTTTTTTCCTCAGTCCTCGCGTGTCGACCACTGAGTAACAATTTTCTTCTCTCGGAAGTCGCGCCTCGACCCATCGAGACTGTTCGCTGCGAGTGAATGTTGCTGTTACGCTACACTACGAGTGGATGGCGTATGGACCGATCGGGTCTCAAAAGCTTACAATTCACGAAATATGATTATACAAATATTTGTAAAATGGTTGAACAAGTATTGTCACAACGTCATTTCCAATATTTAGGATTTTTTTTTTCGTAGAACTCGGTATTTATCCCAAGCCTTCGCGTGTCGACCGATCGGACGATGCCCGAGGCTTTGTTCTCATAGAACTCTCGGGTGTCGAACGATCGAGGCTCTTCGTTGCGAGTGAATGCTCTCGCACTGTGGTAGGAGTATGGACCGATCGGTTGCTCCACACTTACAATTCAATTAATATTATTATGAAAATACTTGTAAAATAATGAACCAAGTGCGCGAACATCATTTATAATTTGTGACAATTTTTTTTCTTTTTTTAGAATTTTTTTTCCTCAGACGTCGCGTGTCGACCACTCAGTAACAATTTTCTTCTCTTGGAAGTCGCGCATCGACCCATCGAGACTATCCACTCCGGGTGAATGGTGTTACGCTACACTGCGACTGTACGGAGTATGGACCGATCGGTTCTCAAAAACTTACAATCCATGGAATATGATTATACAAATGATTGTAAAATAGTTAAACAAGTATGTAAACGTGACTTCCAATATTTCGGACATTTTTTTCGTACAATTTGAAATTTATTACAAGACGTCGCGTGTCGACCGATCGGACGACAGGCAGAATTTTCTTAACATGGAAACCGTGCGTCGACCGATAGAGACTCTTCGCTCCGAATGAATGCCGTTCTACAAGTGGATGGAGTATGGGCCACTCGGTTTCTGAAAACATACAAATCATGATGAGATAATAAAAAAAAATATTCGTGAAACGGTTGAACAAGTATTTCAATGTCATTTTTTTCGTCGCAGAACTCGAAATTTTTCAGAATTTTCTTCTCTTCAAAGTCGCGCGTCAACCGTTCGCTGCGAGTGAATAAATGCTCTTGGATTTCAGCGGCATTTTTTTCTTTTCTTCGAAGAACTCGACATAACAATTTTCAGCCGTTGAAGAATCTGTTGGCCGCGAGTGAATGCTCTCGCACTAAACTATAAGTGGACGGAGTATGGACCGATTGATACTCAAAAACTTACAATTCATGGAATGTGATTGTAAAAATATTTGTTAAATTGTTGAACAAGTATATCGATGTCAATTATAATTTTTTGTATTTTTTCCCCTAAAGTTTTTACGACATTTTTCTGGTACGTGAGTAACTTTTGTGGTACTCGAACAGCTCCTTTCATCTCTTTTGATTTATGCTTTAATATTTTGGTCTATTTTAATACTTTTAATACTTTTGTGGGGAAATTGTTTTTAGTAACCTTATTATTTCGGTTGGGGGGGGGGGGGGGGCAGCCTCCCTTTTTGGGGAGTATTTTGTTTGGGTTGTTCCCCTTTTGTAAATTCTTTTTTCTTTTGCTTTTTGGTCTTCCCTTTTTTTATTTTTTTTAAATTTTTTATTTTTTTTGTTTTATTTATTTATTTAAAAAAAATTTCTATTTTTATTTAAAAATTTTTTCTTTTCGTTTTTTTTCTTCCTTTTTTTGTGGTTCCTCTTTTTTTGGTTTGGGTTTTTTTGCGCTTGTTTTTTTGGGGTCCCTTCTTTTTTGGGTTAGGGTTTTTTTGTGGTCCCTATTTTTTTATTTTTTTTATTTTTTTATTTTTTTATTTTTTTTTAAATTTATTTATTTTTTTTAAATTTATTTTTATTTTTTTTAATATATTTTTTTTATTTTCGTTATGTTCTTCCTTTTTTTTGGGGTCCCTAATGAGGGACCCCAAAAAAAAGGAAGAACATAACGAAGAGGGAAAACAAAACGAACATAAAAAAAGAGGGACCACAAAAAACCCTAACCCTGAAAATGTTTAGGGTTAGGGTTTTTTGTGGTCCCTCTTTTTTTTCTTTTTTTTTCTTTATTTTATTTTTTTTTATTTTCGTTATGTTCTTCTTTTTTTGGGGTCCCTCATTTTTAGGGTTAGGGTTTTTTGTGGTCCCTCTTTTTTTTAAAGCTTTTTTTTTTAGCTTTTTTTTGCGGTCCCTCCTTT
>CAUEHJ010000009.1:15000-98772 GCA_958510785.1 Exephanes ischioxanthus
GACATCTGGAGCGATTTTAAGAATTTTCGTAGGACCCATTTTTTAGCACGGGCCCCTGGAAGAGAGACATCGGCCAAATCGCGATTTACGTGGAAAATAATTATTTCTCCCGACCGCGTTTGTACGAGTTAAGAAAAATCCTTCAGGGTACTCCTTCACAACACCATGACCGACATCTGGAGCGATTTTAAGAATTTTCGTAGGACCCATTTTTGAGCCCGGGCCCCTGGAAGAGAGAGATCGGCCAAATCGCGATTTACGTGGAAAATAATTATTTCTCCCGACCGCGTTTGTACGAGTTAAGAAAAATCCTTCAGGGTACTCCTTCACAACACCATGACCGACATCTGGAGCGATTTTAAGAATTTTCGTAGGACCCATTTTTTAGCACGGGCCCCTGGAAGAGAGACATCGGCGAAATCGCGATTTACGTGGAAAATAATTATTTCTCCCGACCGCGTTTGTACGAGTTAAGAAAAATCCTTCAGGGTACTCCTTTACACCACCATGACCAACATCTGGAGCGATTTCAAGAATTTTCGTACGACCCATTTTTTAGCCCGGGCCCCTGGAAGAGAGACTTCAGCCAAATCGCGATTCACGTGGAAAATAATTATTTCTCCCGATCGCGTTTGTACGAGTTAAGAAAAATCCTTCAGGGTACTCCTTCACACCACCATGACCAACAACTGGAGCGATTTTAAGAATTTTCGTAGGACCCATTTTTGAGCCCGCGCCCCTGGAAGAGAGACATCGGCCAAATCGCGATTTACGTGGAAAGTAATTATTTCTCCCGACCGCGTTTGTACGAGTTAAGAAAAATCCTTCAGGGTACTCGTTCACGACACCATGACCGACATCTGGAGCGATTTTAAAAATTTTCGTATGACCCATTTTTGAGCCCGGGCCCCTGGAAGAGAGACACCGGCCAAATCGCGATTTACGTGCAAAATAATTATTTCTCCCGACCGCGTTTGTACGAGTTAAGAAAAATCCTTCAGGGTACTCGTTCACGACACCATGACCGATATCTGGGGCGATTTTAAGAATTTTCGTAGGACCCATTTTTGAGCCCGGGCCCCTGGAAGAGAGACACCGGCCAAATCGCGATTTACGTGCAAAATAATTATTTCTCCCGACCGCGTTTGTACGAGTTAAGAAAAATCCTTCAGGGTACTCGTTCACGACACCATGACCGACATCTGGAGCGATTTTAAGAATTTTCGTAGGACCCATTTTTGAGCCCGGGCCCCTGGAAGAGAAACATCGGCCAAATCGCGATTTACGTGGAAAAGAATTATTTCTCCCGACCGCGTTTGTACGAGTTAAGAAAAATCCTTCAGGGTACTCCTTCACGACACCATGACCGACATCTGGAGCGATTTTAAGAATTTTCGTAGGACCCATTTTTGAGCCCGGGCCCCTGGAAGAGAGACATCGGCCAAATCGCGATTTACGTGGAAAATAATTATTTCTCCCGACCGCGTTTGTACGAGTTAAGAAAAATCCTTCAGGGTACTCGTTCACGACACCATGACCGACATCTGGAGCGATTTTAAGAATTTTCGTAGGACCCATTTTTTAGCACGGGCCCCTGGAAGAGAGACATCGGCCAAATCGCGATTTACGTGGAAAATAATTATTTCTCCCGACCGCGTTTGTACGAGTTAAGAAAAATCCTTCAGGGTACTCGTTCACGACACCATGACCGACATCTGGAGCGATTTTAAAAATTTTCGTATGACCCATTTTTGAGCCCGGGCCCCTGGAAGAGAGACATCGGCCAAATCGCGATTTACGTGGAAAATAATTATTTCTGCCGACCGCGTTTGTACGAGTTAAGAAAAATCCTTTAGGGTACTCGTTCACGACACCATGACCGATATCTGGAGCGATTTTAAGAATTTTCGTAGGACCCATTTTTGAGCCCGGGCCCCTGGAAGAGAGACATCGGCCAAATCGCGATTTACGTAGAAAATAATTATTTCTCCCGACCGCGTTTGTACGAGTTAAGAAAAATCCTTCAGGGTACTCCTTCACGACACCATGACCGACATCTGGAGCGATTTTAAGAATTTTCGTAGGACCCATTTTTTAGCACGGGCCCCTGGAAGAGAGACATCGGCCAAATCGCGATTTACGTGGAAAATAATTATTTCTCCCGACCGCGTTTGTACGAGTTAAGAAAAATCCTTCAGGGTACTCCTTCACAACACCATGACCGACATCTGGAGCGATTTTAAGAATTTTCGTAGGACCCATTTTTGAGCCCGGGCCCCTGGAAGAGAGAGATCGGCCAAATCGCGATTTACGTGGAAAATAATTATTTCTCCCGACCGCGTTTGTACGAGTTAAGAAAAATCCTTCAGGGTACTCCTTCACAACACCATGACCGACATCTGGAGCGATTTTAAGAATTTTCGTAGGACCCATTTTTTAGCACGGGCCCCTGGAAGAGAGACATCGGCGAAATCGCGATTTACGTGGAAAATAATTATTTCTCCCGACCGCGTTTGTACGAGTTAAGAAAAATCCTTCAGGGTACTCCTTTACACCACCATGACCAACATCTGGAGCGATTTCAAGAATTTTCGTACGACCCATTTTTTAGCCCGGGCCCCTGGAAGAGAGACTTCAGCCAAATCGCGATTCACGTGGAAAATAATTATTTCTCCCGATCGCGTTTGTACGAGTTAAGAAAAATCCTTCAGGGTACTCCTTCACACCACCATGACCAACAACTGGAGCGATTTTAAGAATTTTCGTAGGACCCATTTTTGAGCCCGCGCCCCTGGAAGAGAGACATCGGCCAAATCGCGATTTACGTGGAAAGTAATTATTTCTCCCGACCGCGTTTGTACGAGTTAAGAAAAATCCTTCAGGGTACTCGTTCACGACACCATGACCGACATCTGGAGCGATTTTAAAAATTTTCGTATGACCCATTTTTGAGCCCGGGCCCCTGGAAGAGAGACATCGGCCAAATCGCGATTTACGTGGAAAATAATTATTTCTGCCGACCGCGTTTGTACGAGTTAAGAAAAATCCTTTTGGGTACTCGTTCACGACACCATGACCGATATCTGGAGCGATTTTAAGAATTTTCGTAGGACCCATTTTTGAGCCCGGGCCCCTGGAAGAGAGACATCGGCCAAATCGCGATTTACGTAGAAAATAATTATTTCTCCCGACCGCGTTTGTACGAGTTAAGAAAAATCCTTCAGGGTACTCCTTCACGACACCATGACCGACATCTGGAGCGATTTTAAGAATTTTCGTAGGACCCATTTTTTAGCACGGGCCCCTGGAAGAGAGACATCGGCCAAATCGCGATTTACGTGGAAAATAATTATTTCTCCCGACCGCGTTTGTACGAGTTAAGAAAAATCCTTCAGGGTACTCCTTCACAACACCATGACCGACATCTGGAGCGATTTTAAGAATTTTCGTAGGACCCATTTTTGAGCCCGGGCCCCTGGAAGAGAGAGATCGGCCAAATCGCGATTTACGTGGAAAATAATTATTTCTCCCGACCGCGTTTGTACGAGTTAAGAAAAATCCTTCAGGGTACTCCTTCACAACACCATGACCGACATCTGGAGCGATTTTAAGAATTTTCGTAGGACCCATTTTTTAGCACGGGCCCCTGGAAGAGAGACATCGGCGAAATCGCGATTTACGTGGAAAATAATTATTTCTCCCGACCGCGTTTGTACGAGTTAAGAAAAATCCTTCAGGGTACTCCTTTACACCACCATGACCAACATCTGGAGCGATTTCAAGAATTTTCGTACGACCCATTTTTTAGCCCGGGCCCCTGGAAGAGAGACTTCAGCCAAATCGCGATTTACGTGGAAAATAATTATTTCTCCCGATCGCGTTTGTACGAGTTAAGAAAAATCCTTCAGGGTACTCCTTCACACCACCATGACCAACAACTGGAGCGATTTTAAGAATTTTCGTAGGACCCATTTTTGAGCCCGCGCCCCTGGAAGAGAGACATCGGCCAAATCGCGATTTACGTGGAAAGTAATTATTTCTCCCGACCGCGTTTGTACGAGTTAAGAAAAATCCTTCAGGGTACTCCTTCACACCACCATGACCAACATCTGGAGCGATTTTAAGAATTTTCGTAGAACCCATTTTTGAGCCCGGGCCCCTCGAAGAGAGACTTCGGCCAAATCGCGATTTACGTGGAAAATAATTATTTCTCCCGACCGCGTTTGTACGAGTTAAGAAAAATCCTTCAGGGTACTCCTTCACACCACCATGACCAACATCTGGAGCGATTTTAAGAATTTTCGTAGGACCCATTTTTGAGCCCGGGCCCCTGGAAGAGAGACATCGGCCAAATCGCGATTTACGTGGAAAATAATTATTTCTCCCGACCGCGTTTGTACGAGTTAAGAAAAATCCTTCAGGGTACTCCTTCACAACACCATGACCGACATCTGGAGCGATTTTAAGAATTTTCGTAGGACCCATTTTTGAGCCGGGCCCCTGGAAGAGAGACATCGGCCAAATCGCGATTTACGTGGAAAGTAATTATTTCTCCCGACCGCGTTTGTACGAGTTAAGAAAAATCCTTCAGGGTACTCCTTCACACCACCATGACCGATATCTGGAGCGATTTTAAGAATTTTCGTAGGACCCATTTTTGAGCCCGGGCCCCTGGAAGAGAGACTTCGGCCAAATCGCGATTTACGTGAAAAATAATTATTTCTCCCGACCGCGTTTGTACGAGTTAAGAAAAATCCTTCAGGGTACTCCTTCACACCACCATGACCAACATCTGGAGCGATTTTAAGAATTTTCGTAGGACCCATTTTTGAGCCCGGGCCCCTGGAAGAGAGACTTCGGCCAAATCGCGATTTACGTGGAAAATAATTATTTCTCCCGACCGCGTTTGTACGAGTTAAGAAAAATCCTTCAGTGTACTCCTTCACACCACCATGACCGACATCTGGAGCGATTTTAAGAATTTTCGTAGGACCCATTTTTGAGCCCGGGCCCCTGGAAGAGAGACATCGGCCAAATCGCGATTTACGTGGAAAATAATTATTTCTCCCGACCGCGTTTGTACGAGTTAAGAAAAATCATTCAGGGTACTCGTTCACGACACCATGACCGATATCTGGAGCGATTTTAAGAATTTTCGTAGGACCCATTTTTCTGCCCGGGCCCCTGGAAGAGAGACATCGGCCAAATCGCGATTTACGTGGAAAATAATTATTTCTCCCGACCGCGTTTGTACGAGTTAAGAAAAATCCTTCAGGGTACTCCTTCACACCACCATGACCAACATCTGGAGCGATTTGAAGAATTTTCGTAGGACCCATTTTTGAGCCCGGGCCCCTGGAAGAGAGACTTCGGCCAAATCGCGATTTACGTGGAAAATAATTATTTCTCCCGACCGCGTTTGTACGAGTTAAGAAAAATCCTTCAGTGTACTCCTTCACACCACCATGACCAACATCTGGAGCGATTTTAAGAATTTTCGTAGGACCCATTTTTGAGCCCGGGCCCCTGGAAGAGAGACAACGGCCAAATCGCGATTTACGTGGAAAATAATTATTTCTCCCGACCGCGTTTGTACGAGTTAACAAAAATCCTTCAGGGTACTCCTTCACACCACCATGACCAACATCTGGAGCGATTTTAAGAATTTTCGTAGGACCCATTTTTTAGCACGGGACCCTGGAAGAGAAACATCGGCCAAATCACGATTTACGTGGAAAATAATTATTTCTCCCGACCGCGTTTGTACGAGTTAAGAAAAACCCTTCAGGGTACTCGTTCACAACACCATGACTGACATCTGGAGCGATTTTAAGAATTTTCGTAGGACCTATTTTTTTGCACGGGCCCCTGGAAGAGAGACATCTGCCAAATCGCGATTTACGTGGAAAAGAATTATTTCTCCCGACCGCGTTTGTACGAGTTAAGAAAAATCCTTCAGGGTACTCGTTCACAACACCATGACGAATATCTGGAGCGATTTTGAGAATTTTTCGTATTACTCATTTTTTTGCACGGGCCCCTGGAAGAGAGACATCGGCCAAATCGCGATTTACGTGGAAAAGAATTATTTCTCCCGACCGCGTTTGTACGAGTTAAGAAAAATCCTTCAGGGTACTCGTTCACAACACCATGACGGATATCTGGAGCGATTTTAAGAATTTTCGTAGGACTTATTTTTTTGCACGGGCCCCTGGAAGAGAGACATCGGCAAAATCGCGATTTACGTGGAAAATAATTATTTCTCCCGACCGCGTTTGTACGAGTTAAGAAAAATCCTTCAGGGTACTCGTTCACAACACCATGACGGATATCTGGAGCGATTTTAAGAATTTTCGTGGTTCCCTATATATAGATAGAAGAGCAGGCACGTCAGCTTAATTTTAGTCGATGTCAGATATTTCGTCGGATTGCTAATTGTTTAAACATTTCTCGCTTCCGGGTAGAATACGATATCGTCGATAATTTCGCCACGACGCGTGGTCGTCGCCTGTTGCTGCATACCTCGATTACGGTGCAATGACCTTGCCTTAATAATCGAGGCATTGAAATCCCCGGGGTACAACACCATTAAAAAAAAGAATGGTTTGTATGCTAATTTTTAAAGATATTTTTCGCATAAAAAAACGAAAAAGGACCAATTGTTCTCCCTTCTTATTTTTTTTAATCGAATTAAAAAAAAAAAATTCAAAAAATGCGCGTTAAAAATATACTTATTGAAAAGTTCAGAAAGATAACAAATATCCCCGAATCTTAAAAGCTTAAACACTCTGTTACAGCGCGAGCCAATCCTTACAGCCGTTGATCGAGTATCACCGAGTATTTCAAGCTCTGATCAAACTCGTTGAAAAATTGTGCGAGACTGCCGACTCGCTGATGCACCGATGAGTCAGCTTCGCCGTTCACGTTACCATCTCGACGATCGAAATCATAAACGGCTCGGAGGAATTGTTTTCTTTCGAGCCTCGGCGTTGCTTTGCAGCCGCAACAGGGTATAAACAACAATGCCACCGTGAGAGGCGCCACTGCCATGGATGAAGCCGAGGGCGGCGAGGAAGTTCCGATGGACATGGACGGCAACCTAAGTGAGCACGAGGAGTCCGGAGTCGCTTGTCCTCCGGTGGGTCATCCGCTCGGCGAGGTAGACGACAACGTCGTTGGTGCGGCCGGTGCCAGAATGTTTACGCGCTATCCATACGATTGCAAAATGTAAAGGATACCGGTCCATCATCAGCTTATTGGAGATGTTGAAGAAACGTGAAATTCCGAAAATACATTTTGAATAAATACGAAACGCCTTTCTTTACACTAACCTTTCATACAATAAAAATAATGACATTTTTTCACAGTTCATACATGGTGTTTTAGAGTACCGAACTCGCATATGAAAATTATTTTAAAATCACTCGGTGGGAAAATGGCGGTTTTACAGACGCTTCGCATGCGAAAACCTCCAGTTCCACACCTTGTGAAATAAAACTTTGTACAATACTGTAACGGCTCCAGCCTCTTATTACTTTTCTCCTTCGCAGCGGTATTATTCTTCCGCTGCGTTTAATACGCAGAAGCCCTCCCGGGTTATCTGCACCCGTCCGCACGGCTTAGAGCCGTGAGACGGGCCTTATCGCGAGCGCCGCGACACTCTGTCGCGACTTTGTCCCTTTGTGAAGCGCGCGTCAAGCCCTCGGCTTTACGCCCGCTTCACGTCAGTCCAGCTCAGACCTCGGTACGGTACACTCTCCCGAATAATACGCTACGATTAATAAATGAGCAATTACATTTTACATCCTCGTTAAAACTATCATTTCATACCCGCAACCGACCATCCGTCTCAATTCTCGTGCGAAAAACGTTTTCTGAACTCTGGAACTGAACAAGTTTTTTTGCACTAGTATCGTAATGTACTATTTTTAAATACTTGGTATCAAGACGCTGCCACGTCTCTTGTGTAACCAGCTGCCGACTTGTAGGCCTGGCGTCGCCCCCTCGCGCTACATCCTTCGATCCGCGGCGACAATCGATCGCGGTCGATACGCTCTCGTCATCGATTGTAATTAGCATATCTCCCGAAATCGCGCTGCCGTCCGCCACACCGACTCGATTCTCCCTTCCTTCCATCGTACAACCGATACCTCTCCCCAGTCATCGCCGAACAGTAACGGAGACCGCTCGCGTTTTGGGAAATCTCCCACCATATATAATCTTGTGTCGGCCTCGAACGCCTTCGAGCCGACCCTTCGGCAGCGCTGCGTCTCGACAATAAACGTGTGCCCTTGTATATAGGTAAGCTTAGTTTTGAAATTGTATCCGGTTAAGAAAATGTGTGATGATCACGGCCAATCTAATTACCAGCCACAGCCGGTGACTGGGGCACTTATTATACCGGCCAGCGGGCCAAGACATCGTCCACCGAAATCTGGGAATTTCGTAAAGCGTCGCCGTTATAAGACTGGCTTCAGGAAAACTCGGGAAGTCGAGTGACCACGGCGGAGCATAACTTCTACGGGGAAAAAGGCGAGCCCGTCTCGCACCGTGATTCTCACCGGATCAACGGCGATCATCCGACACCGGGCCACAGTGCCCTCGAAGTTAAGTGCATCGCCGATTTCTCCCTCGTTCCGATATGCTGAGCGGTCTCGTTGGCCGATTTTGGTCGAAATTAATGCCTCGATCGCATATCCATTATCGCGGCTAATATATTGTGTCGTGTCTCGTGTCGAATAGCGGCGCGCGTGCCTATGGGCCAAATTAAATGTATTTAGTTCGATCTCGAGGCGAATTCGCCACATTTGTGTACGCTAATTGTTCCGATTATGCGAGACCATCGCTGATGCTAGTCTCATAGCGATCGTTATTATCATTTAATTCTAAGGCGAACCCGCCTCACTGTATCATTTATCGCACCAACTCTGGTGAAATCGAAATTATTGAAATTGTTAGTCGATATGGAGTATGGCCTTATTGTGAATTAATTCGTGCTTTTTTTCTTGTAAGTGTTGCGTAACTGATTCTTCTCAGAATATTGATACAAATCCATACGACTTATGTTGAAATGTCGAAAAGATAAATTGACGGCCTTAAAATAAAAACGAAAATAATTGTCCACCACGATAACGTATCTATTGTTCTCCGTCGGGTTTACTGTCCGAGAAGCTCAGGTCCCGTCTCCGATATTTTTTTTTTTTTTTACGCTCAACGTTCCTCTCGGCCGGAGATGATCGTCGAGCACAAACAGCTTTAATACAATTGGCGCCCAACGTGGGGCTCGACGGTTTAGGAAGTAATAATATTTACGATATCGTGTTTACATAATCTCGATCTCTAATGGCGTGCTCGCGTACACCAGTTAAGACTCGTTCGCAAGTAGCCTTTGATACCACTCCGCCTCATACCCCTCCCCCTACCGTTCGCCATAAACGAACTCGAAATCGGCATATCTCAGATCGATCTCCGCCGATTACTAATTTAAACGACTTTGTAGGTATGGAGCCGCAGAATGAAAATCTTGTCAACCGGAATGCACAAGATGAGGATGAACGTATAAGGAATGAACGAGCGGATATTGAGCTGGCGCGTCAAATCATTCACCCACATAACGCGACTAACGCGTTAGTCGAGGAGTTGCAGCATCTGCGACAAATGTTGCAACAGCAACAACGACAACTCGATGCGATGCGAGCTGCGCCTCCTCGGCGAGCGGAAGACAACGCAGGTATACTGAACGGGCTGGTTCATGGATTCCAGTCCCTTAAATTGGACGTGCGCTCGCCGAAATTCGAAAATGAGTTGGTTACCAACCCGCGTGCCTTCATAGACCAGTTGGAGGAATATTTTCTATTAAAGCGCTTAGACGAGGCTTTCAAGATTTTCATTGTCGAAAATGCACTTGACGGTCGAGCAAAAATATGGTTCCAGGCCAATAGGCAGGCGTTTCCTACTTATCTAGTTTTCAAAGACGCCTTTCTCGCGGAGTTTTACTCGATCCCTGTTCGCGTGCGGATAAAAAGCCAATGGCTTAGCCGCAGACACACCGCTCAAGCGGGCTCGTTACAAACGTTTTTTTTTAAGCAAATCACTGAGGCCACATACTTCGATCCGCCCTTAGATCCATACGAAATGAACTATACCGTTGTCCAGCAGATGCCCGCGCGGATACGTGAATCGTTAGTGACCGTGGATTACGCGTCTAGTACTGCGATCTCGGCAGCGCTTTCGCAGCTCGACGCTGTAGCCGACGAGAGAGAGGCCGTTAAAAAAAGCAATGCTCCATTAAAACCGTACGGCGGTAATTATAATAATGGACAGCCGAACCGAGGCTCGCAATACGCGCATCCACCTCCAGCGGCGAACAATCATTTTCAGCGGCGCCCGGCGCCTAGCAACTTTCCAGCGGCATCGACGAATTCCGGCACTCCGCCGGCGCGACCGAACAACTCTACGGTATCGGTGCGTCAAGGAATTCGTCCGCGCTTGCGATGTATGCCAACGCACGAAAAGTCTAACGTACTCTATGGAAGGGGCCTATCAACTTATCGCAGCGAAAAAACCTGGTGACCTCATAACGGTCGACTTTTACGGACCGTTGCCCCGCTCCCGGTACAACTATCAATATATATTTGTAATTTTAGACGCGTTCTCAAAGTACGTAAAGCTATATCCCCTTCTGCAGGCGACAACCTGTGTCGTCGTAAACACCGTGCGCCGGTCGTACATCGTGGAATTTGGTAGACCTGCGGCAATATTGGCCGACCATGGTTCACAGTTTACCTCGCGGAAATGGCGCGCTGCGCTCGAGGAGCTCGGGATTAAGCCGCGGTTTAGTTCGATTAGACATCCACAAAGTAACCCCACCGAGCGAGTCATGAAAGAGCTGGGAAGGTTGTTAGGGTATTCTGTGCCGAGGCGCATAACACCTGGGCCAAATATGTCCCCCAAATCGAGAAACTCCTTAACATAACCACTCATTTGAGTACCGGATATACGCCATACGAGTTACAGTTCGGGAAACGTCCCCAGGACGAACTCGAAGATTTGCTATCGTTTTCTGAAAATAACGTGCCCTCTCACGAGCAAAAAATCCTCCTTGCCAATGATCGGATCCTAAAGAATTTTTATAAACGCAAAGACGCGCAAAAATCGGTCTCTACGGTCGTCCTTGACCTCGGGGATTTAGTGTTGCTCCGCATACCTTACCCGTCAAGTGCCATCGAGAAAGTCACGGCTAAATTCTTCCATTTATACTATGGACCGTACCGCCTCGCGGAAAAATACGGTGATAACGCCTATCGTTTAGTTGACCCGGAAAATCTGGCCATCGTGAAGGGAACGTACAACCGATCTTGTCTTCGAAAATATTATAAGCCCGTTCAGCCTGCCGGCGCTGATCTTTACCCTCTTTCCAGCCATATCCAGCGTGCCTGAATGAATGAAACTTCGAACTATTGTATTTTGATTCAATGTAAGCGAACGTTATCTGCCTATTTCACCAAAATAAGGGGGATATTGTAACCAGCTGCCGACTTGTAGGCCTGGCGTCGCCCCCTCGCGCTACATCCTTCGATCCGCGGCGACAATCGATCGCGGTCGATACGCTCTCGTCATCGATTGTAATTAGCATATCTCCCGAAATCGCGCTGCCGTCCGCCACACCGACTCGATTCTCCCTTCCCTCCATCGTACAACCGATACCTCTCCCCAGTCATCGTCGAACAGTAACGGAGACCGCTCGCGTTTTGGGAAATCTCCCACCATATATAATCTTGTGTCGGCCTCGAACGCCTTCGAACCGACCCTTCGGCAGCGCTGCGTCTCGACAATAAACGTGTGCCCTTGTATATAGGTAAGCTTAGTTTTGAAATTGTATCCGGTTAAGAAAATGTGTGATGATCACGGCCAATCTAATTACCAGCCACAGCCGGTGACTGGGATACTTATTATACCGGCCAGCGGGCCAAGACATCGTCCACCGAAATCTGGGAATTTCGTAAAGCGTCGCCGTTGGAGACTGGCTTCAGGAAAACTCAGGAAGTCGAGTAACCACGGCGGAGCATAACTTCTACGGGAAAAAAGGCGAGCCCGTCTCGCACCCTGATTCTCACCGGATCAACGGCGATCATCCGACACCGGGCCACAGTGCCCTCGAAGTTAAGTGCATCGCCGATTTCTCCCTCGTTCCGATATGCTGGGCGGTCTCGTTGGCCGATTTTGGTCGAAATTAATGCCTCGATCGCATATCCAATATCGCGGCTAATATATTGTGTCGTGTCTCGTGTCGAATAGCGGCGCGCGTGCCTATGGGCCAAATTAAATGTATTTAGTTCGATCTCGAGGCGAATTCGCCACATTTGTGTACGCTAATTGTTCCGATTATGCGAGACCATCGCTGATGCTAGTCTCATAGCGATCGTTATTATCATTTAATTCTAAGGCGAACCCGCCTCACTGTATCATTTATCGCACCAACTCTGGTGAAATCGAAATTATTGAAATTGTTAGTCGATATGGAGTATGGCCTTATTGTGAATTAATTCGTGCTTTTTTTCTTGTAAGTGTTGCGTAACTGATTCTTCTCAGAATATTGATACAAATCCATACGACTTATGTTGAAATGTCGAAAAGATAAATTGACGGCCTTAAAATAAAAACGAAAATAATTGTCCACCACGATAACGTATCTATTGTTCTCCGTCGCGTTTACTGTCCGAGAAGCTCAGGTCCCGTCTCCGATATTTTTTTTTTTACGCTCAACGTTCCTCTCGGCCGGAGATGATCGTCGAGCACAAACAGCTTTAATACACTTGATAACTATTTTTTTAATCACAACATTTTTTCTGGCTAAATGATTAAGGTGTTGGGTTACTGCGCTACAAGACTGAATTCGATTCCCGTGAAGTACCATTTTTTTGTTTTCATTTCACTACTAATATGAAAAAATAATTTGAGCAAAAAAAAACATAATTCACATCAAAGAATAGCAAAATTATCGGATTAAAGTGGTAAGCACTACTGCTTCATGGAAACATTTCAGCCTAATAAAATTGCCTAACGCTATCTGCTTTGTCGTCATGTGGCCGCTTATCAATTGTTTTATTAGTATTCATTTGTTCTCCAGAGTGCTGTATTATTGGTCAACGAGCAGATTGACCCGCAAGAAGTTCCTCCTATAGAAGCTCCTCCGGAGCGGCATATATTCGCCAATTATCACCCTTCGGTCCGTGGAAAAATAGTCGGCATGGCTCGCGCTGGATGGGACGAGCACGCAATTCGGCAAGAAATCTGGTGTAATATCAAAACCGTGCGTCTTTGGATTCGGCGTTATTAAGAGGGCAATGAAGCTGCTCTCGCCGATCATCGCAAACATAACAGGGGTCCAAAAAAAAAACCACTCCGGAAGAGGACATAGGCTTGTTTGAAAAAATTTTGCATACAGATACGACGTGCTTTTCGACGATGGATAAGCGAAAATCGTAAGATCATCGAAAATGACCAAGATCGCGTCGACTATGGAAAAGGTGAGTTTTATCTATTTTTAGGTTATGTCGTTGTTCGTTCTGAGTTTGAGGTTGGTCTGAGGATTATCGGGTGTCGACGAGATGTCACATTGTTGTAGCCGTTTCTCATTTCTTTTTTTCGAAAACAGAGTTAAAGAAAAGGCTGTGGCTAGTCGTCCGACTTCGGACGAATACGCCATCTTTATTCGTCCGAAAAAAGAATATTATTCGTCCGATGATCGGACTTCGATTTCCGCGCTCTTCGTCCGCAGTTGGACGATTAAGAAAATATTATTCGTCCGATGATCGGACTTCGGGTTTCGCGCTCGAGGTTAGTAGTCGGACGATTAAGAAAATATTATTCGTCCGATGATCGGGATTCGGTGTCCGCGCTCGTGGTCCGTCATCGGACGATTTAGAGAATATTATTCGTCCGATGATCGGAGTTCGGGTTCCACGCCCTTAGTCCGTAGTCGGATGATTAAGAAACTATTATTCGTCCGAGGAGTCGATAATCGCGCTAAAAATATATGCGACACTGAAATTAATCAATCGACTCGCCGGACGAATAAATCATTTTTCCATCCTAGCCCGATAATTCGATTATTCTTTCAAAAATTATACATAACTTTAGTCTAAATTTCGACAAGTTTAGTTAATCATAACTAACACTTGTCGAAATTTAAAAATAGCGGAATCAGACGATCCATCCGACACGACAGAAGATCCGAATCGTGGGATCGAAAACGCATTAAAAAACAGAGAACGATTCAACTCATTAAAAGCCCTGGGAATATGCGTGAATGAAATCGAAAAGGCGACGAACGCCGTGTTTTATAAACGAGACGCCAAAACGATCGCCAAACACAATAAGAAATTTCCGGACCGACAGCTGGACCCGACACTATTGCAGTATTATTATATTAAATATGCGTGCGTCCAAGAAGGGAAAAACTTCAAGTCTCAATCGACGGGACAACGGAAATCTAGGTAAATATATATTTTTTTTTATGTCGGGGGGCTTGGCCCTAAGACCCTATTTCTACGCCCTAGCTATACAAATAACTATTCACTTCCTCATGGAGAAAGTTTTGTTCTGATTATTTCTCAACATTTTCATTGTCTCGTTTCACAGCACATTTCAGAAGAAATGTGAAGCTTCATTCCAAGTTGGACTAAGCTGATGGAAGTTAAGAAAAAATAAAATGTTGTCCTGTTTGGTTCGGTTGGTGAAGTTACATGTTTGTTCTTCCAAAATATTAATTCCACCTTTGTAAATTTGTCTGCATTTGGTTCCTTCTTCCTGGTTATAAATATTCCGTTTTTCCTATTTCCTGGTGTTTCTGTTATAAATTTCCAAGTATGATGGTTGTAAGGCCTGTAACATTCTAAGTTCTGATTAGTAGTGGTTAGTGGGTTAGGTATGTTATTTGGATTGGTTTTATTGGTAGAAGATGGAAGTCGTTTCTGGAAGTGGGTAAAATGATTAATACGAATATTTATAGTAAAAAAAGCGTTGCATATATATATTGGTCGTAGAGAAATTACAAAAATAAAAAATTTTGAAAAAAGAAAGAAAAAGGTTAAAATGATAAAAGAAACAATAAACTGAAATTTGTTTTTATAAATGAAAAAAAAATGAAATAATATGTTACGTAGGGTTCTTTTGTTTCCCGTTATCCTCTACCAACGCTGCGCGACGCATGTCGCGTTTATGCCTATTGTATATATTTACTTAAAAAGAAAAAATCTGCGAAAACAGATGTTTATCAAACCAGTTTCTGAACAAAAAAATTCTTCCAAAAAGACGTTTATCAAAGCATTAAAAAAAAAAATATGTGTGTATCAAAATCTCAACAAAAAAAAAATAAAAATTTGAAAAGAAATCAAATTAAACCAGCCAAGTCGTAGTACATACAAAAAAATTCTTCAAAACATGTTTATCAATACAATTTTTAAAAAAATACACGATGCAAAAAAACTTCGCGTGCCAGGTTTTTTTTACAATTACAGTTACTGCAGTTATTACAGTTACTTTTCCTCTCCCTCGATTATTTGAATGAACCATGTACGACAGCTATTGGGAAAAAACTGGCACGCCAAGTTTTTTTTTTTGTCAAGATTTTTTGCATCTTGTATTTTTTTTTAAATTGTATTGATAAACATTTTTTGAAGAATTTTTTGTATGTACTACGACTTGGCTGGTTTGATTTGATTTCTTTTCAAATTTTTATTTTATTTTTTTGAGATTTTGATACACATATATTTTTTTAATGCTTTGATAAACGTCTTTTTGGAAGAATTTTTTTGTTCAGAAACTGGTTTGATAAACATCTGTTTTGGCAGATTTTTTCTTTTTAAGAGGTTTTTTTTATAAACATATTTTCTGAACGACCATACAATTTTTAAGTACTTGGCGTACCTTTTTACTTTTTTTTTTTAAAGTATTTTTTGCTTTGATTTTATCTATTTTTGACATCCAGTCATGTAGATTAATTGATTATTACCAACATACTGGGAATAAACCGAATCATCTTCCTGTAAAATATATTCGTGTAACATTTTATGGTGACGAAAGGCACCTTCGACACCTTGAGTAGCTGCTCTTGATGCTCTGGACCTTCGAAGGCAGCTGTGTCAGGATCAGAAGGTGAGTTTCATCATGCGTAGCTAACAAAAAACTTATCTCTCTCTCGCATGATGGATAAAGACATCTTTTGATGCTGACGCAGTGCCTCTGAAGTTCTAGATCATCGATGGCATCTGTTGTAACGTATCACTTTTTGGAGTCTTACACGTCTCTGCTCCAAAAGCGTCGCTATGTGAGTTCTTTGCTCACTTTTTAATTTTTGTGAGGGCAGGCGCTGTAAAATAAAAATTCAAGACAGAGATTGATTCTAAATGTCAATTGAAATGGTTTTGTTTTATTCGAATACAATAAAAATCGTTGGTAAAAATCTTATTATGATTAAATCCGCGCTGATATAAATTCTATATCCCAAAAAAAATTACAAAGAACAAGATTGGCCAGGGAAACAGACGGCAGCAGTCTTTCTCGTCCCCGAGAGAAGTCGCCGACGCTGTATTTTGAGAGGAAAAGGGTTAACAGACGGCGGCAGTTACTCCCGTCCCCGAGAGAAGACGCCGGCGCTGTATTTTAGGTAAAGGGTTAATCAAGACAGCCGATGCTTGATGGGAAGGAATCTGGCTGGTGATCGGAGTCGCTATTCGACCAAGAGTGTCGTTCTTGGCTTCCAGACGGCCTTTTATACAGGAACGACGGGTGTGCACACGGCACGAATGCGAGTCCCCTTCCGTCTCGTATGACGTCAATGTGACGTCAGCAGCCTTCCTCTTCCCTCAATCATGCGCGGCTGACGCAACACCTGCGTGCTAGGCGCGTACTCCGAAATGCGCGGTAAGTCTCTCGTCTGGGCGCTCCGTTTTACCAACGTGCTCGGGCTTCCCGCGCTGCTCGTTGCTGCTCCGATTCTCGGCAGTGCTCGAAAGGGTTTTGGAGGCGAGCGGACTTTGAGTACCGTCTCAACGCCCCCCCCCAAACCAAAGCGTGCGTGTTCACCCACGCTTTTGTTTACCTGAAACAGAGTAAAAAGGTGCTCCAAAAAAAAACTAAAAATATATATATATTTTTTTTATTATTTTTTTTTAATTATTTATTCAAAAAAAAATGTCGAGTTTGGAACAAAAGGTTTGTACATTCAAAGAGGTCCACAAAAGTCCTCACTCTCTCTTTTCGCGAAAAAAAAAAAAAAAACATTAAACTTTCGCCAATCACACTAGTCTTGTATGGCATTTTTTCTTTGTGACCCCCTTTTTTATTTTTTATTATTGTCCCGTATCCCGATATTAGATGATGGCACAAGGGCGCGTGTCATTATTTCACGCGATTACAAAACTAAAAATACAAAAAAAAATTTTGGCTGAGCAGGCCTAAAAAAAAATTATAAACGCTGGTAATAATAAAAATGAAACTATAATAAATAACCGACGATACGAATATAAAACAAATACCTTCCAATTAAAAGGGATAACTCTCTGATATATATAGATATATTAAATTTGTATATGTCGTAGGTATATATATATCTAGTCTTTCGCGGCGGCTGTTTCCTCCGGTTGACCCGTTAGTGATGCCAGATCTTCGGCGACGAGCCAGTCGCTCAGCTTCTCTGGGCGCGCGTTTTCCAGCCGGAAAACTTCCACCACCGGAAGCCCTTCTTGAGTCATTCCCCGCCTTGGTTTTATTAGGAGGGTCCTCCTGCGCCAGCTCTCGTAAACTCGAGTCGCGGTCTCGATGTCCCATCGTTCGGGCTTCGGGATGATATCCGCGAGCTTGGCGATTATTGCTCGCCATGGGGTTCGGGTCAAGTGTTCGGGGATGCGGAAAACGGCATCACGCGAAAAAATGGCGGATTCGCAAATGTCGCCCATAAAAAACAGATGCCTGTCCGAGTCTACCACTCTTATGCATTGAGCACGGTGATACTCGTGATGGTAGAGGACCGTGTAGAGAGTGTTCAGGGTGATTTCTCCTTCGACTGGCTCCTCGCCTTCCGTGCACGCTCGCAGTTCGAGTAGCACTGACAACGCCTCCTGGCATAGGTCCCTCGTCGTGATCTTCACTCTGTCGCTGCTCAGGATGCCGAGAAGGAGCCCCTCGAAGCACCGCTCCCTCAACTGGTACCTTATGGGTATGGCCCCCATGTCGTTTTTTTTTTTTTTTTTCTTTTTCCGAATAATCTACGGGATAAAAAAATCTCAATTCCTAAGGGCCCTGCTGTACTTATTTCCCTCTCCATGTGGGAGATCCTAATTCTACTGTGCTATACTTAAAAAAAAAGTATGAGTATTCACCTCAGTTTTCTTTATCCGGAAACTTCCGCCTTGTTTCCTCGCTTTGAATTCTTCACGGCTATTTTTTGTTGCTCGGGAGCACGTGTTGATGGTGGATCGGGCGTTTCACCACTGTCTAAACACGTGCCTTTGTTATGGTGAGATTCCGGCCGTGGTGCCTTGATTCCGTGTTTTGATTTTGAATCAAGGTGGCCGTGGCGCCGCGCCGGTGCTTGTGGTACACCGTGCGTCTTTCACCATGGCTGATATAAAAATCAGGTTGTCGCGGCGTTCGCGGCAGCCATGGTCATTCAACCGGGCAGTTGGTCATTTGACCGCCGGATCGGGTTTCTTTTTCTTCGAAACTAATTACACTTTGGCTCCTTTTGAGCTAAAAAAAAATGTCTTTCTTTTTGAAAACTCTATTCTTTCTTTTAAACAAAAAAAAAAACTTTTTCCTTGTAAACAAAAATTTTTAAATATAATTCCCTTTAAAAAAAAAATTTCTAAATTTCTTAAAAATATAGCTTTTCGTTTATGGAACTAAAAATCTTTTATGAAAAAAAAAAAAATTATTTAATTTTTTTTTTTTTTCCTTTTTTTTTTTGTCACCAAATAATTCGAGGAGGTGCCGTCGTTTCTTCTCCTGATGCTTCGCCGAGTTCTTGCGTTTTATTAATCGCATATTGGCACGGATATTTTCCTCCGTGATTTTGGAGCACATTTCTGTTCGATCCTCCTTGTTGCTTGTTGCCGCTTCACCCGGCATCCAGTTTTTAATATTTTCGTCCGTTATTTCCTCGAGTTTATATAAGTCCTCCCTAACCGGTGATAGTAGTCGTGGGATGGTCGTGACCTCGTGTAGGATCTTGCGGATCTCAGGATCCTCGGGAGTCGTTATCAGGCACTGTTTCAAGCCCTTAATTTTTGTCTGGGAGCCTTTTTCCTTTGTCCCTGTCTTTGGAGTCTGTACTCCTTTTCCTTTGATCGGTATATTTCGGTTTGTATCACTGCTCCATTCACGGGGAAATAGCACCCGACCATCGTTGGAAGCAGCCCCAACAATTTCCCAAATGCCTTTCTCTCCTGTTTGGCATCTAAAATGCCGTCTGCCGAAGTATCGCTCTGTCTGTGTGGCGATTTCCATCTCGCACGTGTTGTTGTTTCGCAGTTCGGTGATCGACTGGCTTGCTACCTTTGTCTCGCTTATCTCTATTTCTACCGATACCTTATAGATATATATTTCCTTTACCTCTCCCTATTTTTCGGACGCACGAGCCTTATTCTACTGGTGTTGTGTCCGACGCCTCGTTCGGCATTGCGGGACGCGGGAAATATTTAATTAAATTTCCTGCATGAAACATGCCACGCTCTATTCCGTTATTTAGGCCTTCGAGAATATACGTGGCCGTTGCTATTTGTTTCTTTATGCGATATGGTCCTTCATAAATCGCGAAGAATTTAGCTATCATTTTGTTAGCTGGATCGCTAACATTACATGCTTTCGCGAGAACTAAATCTCCTTCATTAAATCGTGTTACTTTATGAGTCCTGTCGAACCTTTTTGCTCGATGTAACCCCTTTTTTCGGATTCGTTCGGCGGCGAGCATTAATTTTTGTTCGTAGATTTCTTCATTATTGCTGTTTAAATCTCCGATTGTTTGGAGCCATTGTCTCCAAACGCGTACAGGTTTTTTGTTTAGCTGTAACTCGACCGGAGTGAACTCGGTTGTCTCGTGGTGAGTCTCGTTTATACAATTTTGTATAATTTTAACCCATTTAACCCATGACGAATGTCTGCCGGTTATTAAGGAACGAAAAAATCGGCCTAATTCGCGATTGACTCTCTCGACTATATTCCCCTGCGGGTGTCGGATTGAGGAAAAAATCGGCTGAATATTCTCTCTCGCTAACGCCTCAAGCCATTTTCTCGATGTAAACTGAGTTCCATGATCGAACTGTAGTCCTTTTGGCTTTCCATATGTCGGAATGTAATCTTTTAAGATTTTATTTAACGTCGTGGTGGCTGTGGCGGTTTTCAGTGGATATAAAACTACGTATTTTGAGAACGCGTCGATTGTTACAAGCAGATATTTCATTCCTCCTGCTCCTGTTGGCAATGGACCGTAAAAATCGATCGAGACAAGATCTCCGGGCCCTTCTGGAGTCAAGTTCTGTTGCGCTGCGTACGAATGCTGATTTGGATGTTTATTCCTTTGGCATGAATCGCACGTAGCTAAAAGCGCTCGTACTACCCGATGCAGGCGAGGATATGTGAAATCCTCGTCGAGGATTTTCCATACTTTCTTTGCTCCCACGTGTCTATAGCTGTTATGTGTGTACCAGATGAGATCTTTTATTAATCTTTCGGGTACCATAACCTTTTTTCGACCGTTGGCGGCAACTTTTAGCAGCACATCGTCTCGTAATAGATATTTTGTGTTATTTTCGGAAACTCCTCTGATGATTTCCGCTAGCTTGGGCTCTTTACGTTGCCACTGTGCTAACATTCTTACGCCCTTCATTATGGGTCGAGGGGCCTGGGTCGCAAGCAGTTCTGCAATAACTATCTCTTTTTTTTACTTCCGGCTTCCGGGGGTTTGGCACGGCTCAAAACATCGGCAACGATATTTCTTGCCCCTGGGCAATGCTCGAACGATAGGTCATAATCCTGGATTGCCAAAACCCACCTCGTTAATCGATCGTTAAGTAATTGGCAATTTCGCAGGAATATTACGGCTTTATGATCTGTGATCACCGTGACCTGTGCTCCATATACGTACGTCCTAAATTTTTTTAAGGTCCATACTACAGCGAGCAATTATTTTTCGGTGGTGGTATATGCCACCTCGGCTCCTTTGAGCGTTCGGCTAGCAAATACCACCACTCCGAGCTCCCCATTGGCATCCCTCTGTGCCAAAGTGCCTCCCAGCACATAATCACTGGCGTTAGTTTGCAGAATGTACCCTCTCGTGGGATCGGGGTGCTTAAGAAGAACGTCTTCGATAAATAAATTTTTTATTCTATCGAATGCGATTTTTTCGGCTTCTTCCCATCGCCATTTTACCCCTTTATGGAGTAATTCCAATAATGGAATTGTTTCTCGTGCGTGTTTGTTCGTGAATTTTGTGTAGTAGTTGACTAGCCCGAGAAAACCTCTTAACTGTTTGAGATTTCTCGGCGCTGGGAAATCCTGGATTGCTTTCACCTTTTCCGGCTGTGGTTTAATCCCTTCTGTCGTAATAATGTGTCCGAGGAAATTTATTTCCTTTCGGAAAAATTGCGCTTTCCGTATTTTTAATGTCATTCCGTGTTGTTCGAGCCTTTCGAATAACGCCTCAAGATGATTCATATGCTCTTGAAAATCGTTCGAGAAACAGAGCAGATCGTCCACGAAATTTATTATGTTTTCCCCCATATTTCTTAAAACGATATCGAGAGCTCGTAGCAGGCTCGAGGTACTAGTTTTTAATCCGAATGGAGTTACTACGAACTCGTATACTCGGCCTCGATGTCTGAACGCCGTGTATTTTCTCGAGTCGGGATGAAGCGGAACTTGCCAAAAACTGTTTGTTAAGTCAAAGCTCGTCATGACTTTTACATTGTAGCATCTTTGAAATATTTCCTCTGTGTTCGGAGTACACTCGTGGTCATTGGTTAAAACCTGATTGACTTTCCTCGCATCCAAACAGAGTCGAACGGTCCCATCTTTTTTATCGACCACCGTCAGAGGATTCACCCATGCGCTTGTTGATCGTTGAATAATATTTAACTCGAGTAATTTTTCTATTTCTCGGAGTATTTTTTTTCTTTTCGCCCCTTTCTACATCTTCTCCTCCTGGCGTCGCTTCCACTACCTTTTTCGTAGTTTCAATTGATCCGGGTTCCATGTCATTCTTTATCGCATGTTTGGTCGGGACAATGTCCATGAGATCATTGTACTTGACCTTGAGCGTCTCGTTTTCCAGATCGATCAGGCTTCGGAGAGGATGGAGAGCATCGACTCCAAAAAGTACATCCCGTATCAATCCGGGAACGACTAAAAATCTTACATAAATTCGAATTTCCCGATTTCCGTTGTAGCCATGATTTGTTTGTGTATTTTACAGGGTCGTCCTCGGACTGCACCCTTTACCGTAACTCCAGTAACCGGGAGAATAGGACAGTCTTTAAAGACTTCCTTATTTTCCAAAAAAAATTCTTCTGATAGAGCGGTGACTTTCGCACCACTATCCACCAGCACGGTGACTGGGATTCCCTCTATCTTCGCATAAATTTCCGGACATTCCACTAGTGGGAATTTTTCTTCATTAATTTCATCTCCCATTAAAAATTCTCTCGTATCGGAGAATATTGTATTAATGGGGATCCCTTCTGTCCTCTCTTCTGCATATTTTTTTCGATATTCCGTTGTACTCCGTCTGTCGTTTACTAATTTTTTGTTCGCCGGGACGGGTACAACGGCTATGCGTTTCCCGCCGCCGATGTACTCGGCTTCTCTAAATCTTTTTGCGTTTTCAACGCTTGAACCGTATTGTTCGGTTTCGGGGAAACAGTTTGGTTTTGGAGTGGTTCCCCGGAATTATATGGCCGATTCCACGTTCTCGACCCCCCCAACCTTGGTTCGTTTGTTGAGGTTGCCGATTCGGAACACCAGATGTGTTAGCCGTTTTCGGCTTTTCTGGTGCCTTGTTCTGCGTCTCTGATTTCTTATTCGCCTCCTTATTTCTGTGGGCGTTTGTTGGTCCCCCTTGATCGATTTTTTCGAGAAATTGCATAAGTGCCTCGAGTGTCTCAAAACCTCGACCGACGATCGTGGCTGGTATCTCATCTGAGAAATGCTGAGTCAAAGATCCAACAATGTCTTTATCAGATGGAGGAGGAATTAAGTCCCGTGCACTCCCGAACATCCGGGTAGCATACTCGACTCTTGTCGAGTTATTTTCTTCGAAAAATCCAAATTCGAGATTTCTTCGGATTTTTCTTTGGACGTCTCGGCTCCAATATCGTTCTTGGAAACTTCGCTCTACGTCCTCGAGTGAGTGAATCTGTTCCTCGACGAGAAGCCACCACTCCTTAGCTGTTTTTTCGAGACATTGGCCGACCAAATATTTTAGTTCGGGTAATTGTGGCTGTGTGACTTCGCAGTATTGCCGAAACTCCCGTAGAAATTTCATAGGCCTCATTTTGCCCGAGCCGTCGAATGTCGGTGGCCTTAAACGGATCTGTGATTCCACGAATGTTCTCGATCGGCCCCGGATCGTCCTATCCTCAATGACTGATTCGGCGTCGTGATGCTCCCACTCCCGGTTCTTCTCGGGATGTCTAATAATTCGGGTACTTTCCGTATCCGGTTTATTCTCGAATTTATTGGCTAATGCTTGCAGCCTTTTCTCTATTTCTTGGTGCGCGAGTCGTTGCTGCGCATCGTTTACCTCCAGTATGCTCATCCGTTCGGAGTTGTCCACGAATTTTGTTTCAAACTCCTTGACTTTATCTGCAAGAGGTTGTGTTATTCGATGGACCTCCGTCGCTACCTGTGTTTGTAGTATCTTCATTTTGTCGCTTAGTCT
This sequence comes from Exephanes ischioxanthus, assembly GCA_958510785.1. NCBI lineage: Eukaryota > Metazoa > Arthropoda > Insecta > Hymenoptera > Ichneumonidae > Exephanes > Exephanes ischioxanthus. Next base: position 38,936 of record CAUEHJ010000009.1, read on the forward strand.
GATTTCGACTACTGCTAGTCGCCTATCGACTGCTTCGAGCATGTATTTGTCTCTCTGCTCGAGTATCTGTACTATTTCAGCCCTGTGTTCATTAGACTCCTGTCCCATATTGATGATTGCGCCAGCTAGACCTTCCAAGCGCATGGTGATGTCTCGAATGGCCTGACGGATGTCTAGCATGACTTCCTCGGTGGCTGTTGATTCTCGAGATTTTGCAAGCACTCGTTTCGCCTTAAGCAAGTGTTAGATATTTGCGGTGTACATTTGAACGAAGTTGTGAACATTTGTAAATTTTTTGCGGTGTCGGTCATTTCCGTTATAACGAACGAGTATACGATCGAACGGTATACAACTGAAGGCGCCTCGTTTTATTTTGTCTCCCTATTTCATATGCTAATGATCGCTTAAAAACATTTTCAGGCACAGGTTGTGAATGTGTGATGGATGCGGGTTGTAAGCGGAAAACTGACTAGGTTTAGTATTTTTTTTTACAAATGTCTATTGTAAAAACATATAGCACCAGGTCAGTTTGATGCTTACAGCTCGATAGTCTTGGACCCAGTGGTTTTGGGGTCCAGAAGTGTACGCGTAAGCGTACACGATTTCGATATACCACACGCATGGGGAACTGACACTCGCGTACTTTTAAAGGCGAGTGTGAGTTTCACATGGTGTGGTACTCTCAATTTTGTACGCATCATCATCAATATTGTATTAACAACATCATGAACATGCAGATATTAAGGTGTAAATATATATTTTTTTAGATTTTTTGGGATTTTTATTTATGCGATGTATTGAACGATGTATATTTCTCTTGTTATTTAACTATTCGCACTATGCTCGATATAAAAATCTATGTTAAAGGCAAAAAAAAAAATGTTTTGCTACTTACCATTTATAAAACCTGACGCGCGCGAAACGCATCGGTATCACTGATCACTGATAAAAATAATAGATCAATTTTTGTGGATTCAACGTGTCAAAAACTGTACGAAAATGATGTCTTCGATATTCTTCAATAAATAAACTTTTATCGGCATTAATATCGATTTGTCTTCTGAAAAAGTCTATTGTTTGTGGTGCGATGGTTCAAATGTTGAAATAATTATAGCAAGCCGAGACCATAACGGCACTGCACCGTGCGAGCCAAGATTAAGATTTTCCGGCGTGCTGACACTGTGTCGGTGTCATGACGTTGTGTCGAAAAAATATAATTTCCCTCCCGAGCTGGGCAAAGTACTTGAAGTACCAAGTATATCATGCATTTGGCACTTCAAGTAATTTGCTCAGCGCTGACACAACGATTATCGAGTTGCATGCATGCATCTCAATTGAAAGCATTTAAAGTACATAGTACTTATTTGGTACTTTAATTCCGGGTGTACTTTAAGTACTTGGAAAAATGGCAGTCCTTAAAGACCCGGAATCAAAGTACCATTATTTGGTAATATTTGGTTAGTACTTATTGTACTGTATACTTAATAAAAAGAGCTGGACGGTAGTTATACCTCCCAGCTCTTTGTCCGACTCGCACCGAACGTGTGCAGGTGCGGTGTCGGCACTGCGAAGTTGAAATAACCACAGCAGGCCGACATCGTACCGGCACTGTGCCGTGCGAGTGAGAATTGAAAGGCTACGGCGTGCCGTCACCGTGACGGTGTCGTGCCGGCGCAGCGACAAATTATTTCCACCTCGTACCGACAGTGTGCAGGTGCGGTGTCGGCACTGCGAAGTTGAAATAACCACAGCAGGCCGACATCGTACCGGCACTGGGCCGTGCGAGTGAGAATTGAAAGGCTACGGCGTGCCGTCACCGTGACGGTGTCGTGCCGTCGCAGCGACAAATTATTTCCACCTCGTACCGACAGTGTGCAGGTGCAATGTCGGCACTGCGAAGTTGAAATAACCACAGCAGGCCGACATCGTACCGGCACTGGGCCGTGCGAGCGAGAATTGAAATGCTACGGTGTGCCGACACCGTGCACGTGTCGTGCCGTCGCACCGAAAACAGATTTTCCACCGTGGGCCGCCACCGTGTCAGTACAACGTCATCATGCCGCGATTAGAATTACCACGGCGAACCGACACTGTGCTGGTACAGTGACGACCAATGCATTTTGAGCCATCACGATGAGCCGATAACGTGCCGACACGGTGTCGTCTCGGTCAAATTTGAGCCTCCATCTCCGTGCTGGCAACGTGCCGGTACCGGGCTATCTCGGCGAAATAAAAGTTTCCACGGCGGGTCGACACGGTGCTGTCCCAATGAAATTTAAGTTGGTACGGTGGGCCGGCACTGTGGTGGCATCGTTCAAGCACTAACAAATCTAAGTCACTACGCCGTGTCGACACCGTGCGGGCACCGTGCATGGTGAGCGATACCCACCAGTTAACTACAGACCCGGCACTGTGCCGAGACGGAGTCGTTACAGCGTGCCGTCGTACCGTGCCAGCAGAAAGCCGTCACATGCGGACGTACATCGCTCCTCTGTACCGACACGCCGTGCCGTCCCGAGCCAGCATCGTGCCGCCACTGTGCCGTCACTTGTCTATCTGGGTAGATAGAAGAGCAGGCACGTCAGCTTAATTTTAGTCGATGTCAGATATTTCGTCAGATTGCTAATTGTTTAAACAATTCTCGCTTTCGGGTAGAATACGATATCGTCGATAATTTCCTAATACCTGGCTCAGCAATTCCTGAGCTGGTGCGTTACTTGCCGAGTCGCTCGCGATTGCCTAAATGCTGCGTCAGGTGTCGAGTTACACGCGTTTGCCTAAATGTTGACTCGACTGTACGGTGGATTTCGTTATTATTTCGCAACGACGCGTGGTCGTCGCCTGCTGCTGCATACCTCGATTACGGTGCAATGACCGTGCCTTAATAATCGAGGTATTGAAATACCCGGGGTACAACACAAAGGTAAGAATGGTCAATGAAGACAACGATAATCCCGTACCCAACATAATGCCGAACAGCTCGATAACTCTGCGCGATGTGCAGAATCTTATACCGAGCTTCAATGGCAAAAATGTGCCACTCAACGATTTTATACGCGCTTGCATTAAAGCTGCGAAAATCTTACCCGAACATGACCAGATGCCGCTCCTGGAAATTATACAGCTCAAGCTCTCAGGAGTTGCCGCCGATATCGCCGATGCGAAAACGTACAACACATTAGGGCTACTCCTGAGAGATCTCAGAAATGCGCTCGAAAAACCGGTGGAATTATCGGACCTCGAATTAGAATAAAAATCAAATTCACAAAATTATAACGAGTCGGTACTCGATTACGCGACGCGCACGCGAAAAATCGCGGCTAAGATCGGAAACAGGTTAAAAGAGGTTGTAACGGTAGCAAATGCTTCGTACGATAATTCCCGTATTTACGCACGTCCTGACGAGGGATGGGCGCTCAAACGGAAGGATTCGGGGACCCGAGTGTCGAGGGATTCTAAATGGTGTGCCAGGCGCGGGAAAATAAGCGATTTTGTCTTCTTTATTCCTGCCGTACCGAACCCGCGTATCTTTTCTCAGCCCGTTTGCACGTCTTTCTTCTCGGTGTCTTGCCGGATTGGCCCGATTGGTCCAATCCGGTTCTTGTCGCCGTGTGAGGAGGCGCCTCTTATGCGGGTCCGGGCCTTAGCTTGGGCTGCGGCAAGACGGCCGCCGCGCGCGGCTTGGCTTGCTGTGACGTCACTGCACTCGGTGCGCCGGTGACAGCTCCGTCGCTTCAACGTTTCTTCCTCGATTTTCCGGGCTTCTTCTGCTCCTTTTTCGTCGCCGCTTCACGGAAGGTGTCCCGGGATGTGCACCTTGCGATTTCTATTCGCGTTCCGGGATTTTTCGCTTTCCTTCCTTACGCTGAAATTTCCCGGTCACTTCTGGTAATTTACCGGCGCGCGCTGGTCTTTGATCTCGCGATCTTGAATTTTGTACGCTTCGTTGCGCGCAAACGGAGTTCTTATCTTTTATACGTCTAAGCAGACGCTCCGAGATCTTTATAAGTCCCCGTCCGTGTGACAAGAATTTTTATAAGTCACAGCAAGCGTCGGAGATAATTTCATGGGTAGTCACAGGATTTTTAAAGGTATTTAGCAGGCACAAGGAATATTTACAAGTCCGATTTCAGCGTAACCAAATTTTTATAAGCATTAGCAGGCACAAGAAATCTTTACAAGTTCAAATTCAGCGCAACCACACTTTTATAAGTGTCAGCAGGCCCGAGAAATATTTACAAGTTCAAATTAAGCGGCACCCAAATTTTTATAAGTATTAGCAGGCACCGAATATTTTTACAAGTTTCTCGAGCACTTTGGGATATTTTACAAGTCCGTTTATTCACTTTTCGACTCTTTTCACTTGCCCGTTTCTGCCGGTGGCCCTGCTGGTGTTGCTTCCGGTGATTGTTGTTATCGTTCACTGATGATTGATTGTCAATTTGTTGCCTTTTTATACGCAAATTTTTACCTCCCTCTCCGTGAATTTTGTATATTTTTGGCGGGTTTGCGCCTGCGCTTCCGTATTCTGGTCCGCGAATTTTTCTATTGGTTCCTGGGGTTGTTCTCCCTTCGCCCTCCAATCCTTAATTTATAATTCTGTGACGTCCTCGTCCTTTTTCCTCTCCACTAATCGTGTCATTTTTGTCCTCGAGGTGTTGTCACTCTTGGCCAATCCGCGGCATGCTTTTTCCCTCGCTTTATTTCCGGGTGTCCTTTGCCGTCGTTGCTGCCTGCCGCCGCTGTATGGCGCTGCCGGGCTCTGCATGCTCTGGGCTATCGGGCCGTGTGCGCATGCGTTGTCTGCTCCTCGGTCGGGGTACCTTGTGATCCCGTCAGATGGCGCCACCAGGTCCTCTGGTGAGCTGTCGTGCTGCCTGCCGCCGCTGTATGTCGCTGCCGGCCTCGGCGTGCTCCGGGCTGTCGTGCCATGTACGCATGCGTTGCTGGTGTATCGATCGGGGTGTCCTGTGATCCCGTCGGATGGCGCCACCAGTTATATTCTCCCCCAAACTACTGGCTCCCGGGTTTACCTGGTTGCCAGTCGTTTCCCTTTCTTTTTTTCCTTTTCTGTTTTTTTTTTTTTTTTTTTTTTCTGTGGGGAGGGAATTCATATTTTCTTTTTCTTTTCTTTTTTTTTTCTTTTTTTTTTCTTTATTTCAGTTTACAGGCAGGACCCTTCGGAGGTGTCATCGTCGTTGTAGTCGCTGTTGGTTGTCGATTCTCCGGAATCGCCGCATCCGTTGCCGGTGAGCTCCTCTTCGGCCATCTCGGTGGTACAGAGGTACTCGGGTGCATTGTCGTCCTCGTCCTCTTCTACGCTGTCTCCCTCTGAGGTGATGATGTCACGGGGGTCCCTCCACACCTCCTCCTCGCTTTCGCTCTCCTCGTGTCCGGCTCCTCGGCTGGCTCGGTAGTGGTGGGGAAGCTGGGTTCGGTCACAGTAGATCCCTGCGTCCTCCCCCCAGTCGAACCACCATGGGTTCTTCCCGGCGACCGCCATGCCGGTGCCGAGGAGTCTCTCCCGCGGGCTGACCTCCTGGTCGTGTGGAGGCTTGAAATCTACCCACACCGCGTCACTTCCGGTGTCCCGATCTCGCACTACGACCGTCCACTTGCTTCCTTCCCCGAGGATGTCCTTCACCATTCCAATTGTCTCTTCTTCCCAGAACCCCGGTACTCGCGGCCGGGTTTCATGCATACCGCATGCTACAGCCTGGAAGGGCACGGACTTATGGGCCTGAGGGACAGTGTACATTTCCTCCATGTTCGTTATTAATGTTAGTGCCCAGTCTCCAAGCCAGACGAGGATGTCGCCGTCCTCGTCCCTTCCCTTTTCGACGATCCCTCGGCAGAAACGGCCTCCGCACCGAACGTAGACCGGGGCCCCTTCGTATATCTCCTCGTCAATCACCGGGTGTACCTCGGGATGCGTCAAGCTCGTTTCCGCGAAGTATTTCAAAAACTTCGCTCGTACTCCCTCCGGGTCGTCCAGGTGGAGGTACACCCGGGATGGTGACCTGACTGCGAGAATCTCTCCTCGAGGATATTCTCCTCTCAGACTCCGTGCCGGAAAACACTTGAACGTGGACATTTTTTCGTTACGCGTTCCACTTTTTTCCAGATTACGATTTATTCTCGGTTGGTACCCGTCTTCGCTCCTCACTGCTTTTTATTATTTCTTTTTTTTTTCTATCTGTCCTCTTTATCTCCCCAGGAATTTTTTTTTTTTTTTTTTTTTTTTTTTTCACTCTATTCCTTCCGTTGAATTATAATTTTTTTCTTTATCATTTTTTTTTCCGCTGAATAATAATTTTTTTCTTTTCACTCTTTTTTTTTTTCCGCTGAATAATAATTTTTTTTTTTATCACTTTTTTTTTTTCCGCTGAATAATAAAAACTTTTTTTATACCTTTCCGTTAAATGCTCAACTTTTCTCGTTAACACGTGTTCTCGCCTCTGCTTTCGCCTATCTTTTAATCGCCTTTTGTCGTCTCCAAGGTGGGACAGAGGTCCCTTTCCCCTCCTTTTTTTTTTCTTTTTTTTTTTTTTTTTTATATTTGCGTGTTTTTTGACTCCTTGCTCTGGCCTTGAGCTCTTGTTATCCTCTTTCCGCGTTTTATTGGCCACCGATCCGTTTCCGGGCCCTTCGATTGGTCCGCCAGTCTTATCTGTCCGGTCATCTTCCCCGTTATCGACCGCCGCATCGATTTCCGATAGCGCGCGCGTGCCGGCCTTCCTAGGTCGTGCCCGGTAGTAGGGGTACCGCCTTGGCGCCAAGCTGTCTCCGTTGTCGCTCCATGGCGCTCCACCTCGGGGGCACAGTAATGTTTGGCCGTGTCCCTCCATGTACTTGGGCTCCCTGGGGTACGTTCCGCCTATGCTGCCGCTATCTCTCTTAGAAACCTTGGGTTGCGTGCAGCCGCTCTCTTCTGGCTACCCGTAGCTCGCCTCCCGGGCCCCGCGTCCCGTTCTCGGCTCGTCCTCTTTGTGCGGACGTTCGTCGCTGCTATCGTACTACTGCTTGGGGGGGGGGGTCTTCTTAGGCCGCTCGCCTTGCGCTTTCCGGCAGTCTGCCCGCGGCGGGCGTCGGGCTCGGTTCTTCCCGTCGCGGTCGCTCCCGACCTTGTTTGGTATATCTATATATATAGATATATATATTTCTTTTTCTTATTTCTTTTTAACTCCCTCTCTTTTTAGCTATATAGGTCTCTTTATTGTATCCGTTGATGTTATTTCTTTGTGTCGATTTCCCTTCTGTTCGAGAATCCGACGTCTCGCCTGAGTCGCGCGAGACGGCCGGGCAGCTGCCGGGTGGCAGCACCTCCCGGGCGCTCTCGCTCGAGCTCAGGCGCGTCTCTCGCGCACGCGCGGCAAGGGAAGATGCCGTCGTGCCGTGTGCAACCGGCGTCTTCTCGAATCATCTTGCTAATGGCCGCGATCTAGTGTTCACGTGCTTTCAAGACGCTCATTAGTTTTACCGGTTTCTGCTCACTTCATCTCACGGGTCTGCTCATACATTCGGTGCATCATCACGGGGACGATCTCAGCATTCGGCTGAGGTATCGTTTAGCTCACTCGGAGCATAACGCGACGTGTTTCGTCCGGGAAAGTACGAAGTGTTTTTCGCCGGCGACGCGCGCGTTCTCAACAGGTGTGCGACGCGTCGAGTCGCACACGGTACAGCTCACCCGGTTGTCTCGCGGATTAATAAAATTGTGACGGCTCAACTCGGGAATTATTTCGGCATTTGTTTTTTGTATTCAGCTCAGTTCATTGCACAGCGTTCTGTGCATCTGTGTAGATTATTGCGATTGAAAATATAAATTACTTATTTTCGTTGTTATAATTTCGTGTTACCATCTTTATTTTTTCCCCTACCCGCTTCGCTATATACTCAACGGCAAAACTCAAACATTTTGGTCCTTCGAGCCGGATAGCGAACGGGTAGCGGCAGTGCTACGCAGTGTTCAGTGCGCGTGCACTCATCGGCCAGCTCAACCGTCGGTGCGACGAGAGGGAGCGTGTCGTGCGTCTCTCTCGCGCCGCGACGCTCGGACAGTGCATCGGCTCTCTCGCTCGCGCTTGGACGTTCGGCCATCATCTCGGTCGACTCTCGTGCCGGTGAGAGGTTGCTCGCGACGTGCCGTGCTCCCGCGCTCAGCCATTGTTCGAGTCTCGTGCGTCGACAGTGCGCGCGCTCGGCCTTTCTTCGCGCGTTCGGCCATTTTGGGCCGCTCGCTCGGCGTACGTGCGGCGAGAGATCGTGGATCGACTCTCCCCACCACCGCTAGCCGAGTCTCAGCTGTGCGACGCGCGGTCGGTGGCGTCGGACAGTCGCGCTCTCTCACTCTCGAGCGTCGTGGACAGCTCAACAGTCTAGTGCGCGAGTGAATTCGTGTGTCGCGTCTCGCTCGCACTACATTGACAGTTCGGAGATCTCAGCGGGTACAGTGCGCGGTACGAGTCCACGTGGTGGAACTCTTTTGTGATCGGGCAACTCAACGGTGCCGCGTGCGTGTACAAACATTTACGGTGAGCCGTTCTTGATATTGTGGCGTTTGTTCATTCGCAAAGACATTTTTCGCGATTATTTGCGTCGGTGTTCGCGACGATTTATAGTGCGATTTTAACGCGTGTTCGCTCGGGGTCGCGCTTGTTGCGCGAAGGTCGCGCTTGTCTGCGCGAAGGTCGCGCTTGTCTGCGCGAAGGTCGCGCTTGTCTGCGCGAAGGTCGCGCTTGTCTGCGCGAAGGTCGCGCCTGTCTGCGCGAAGGTCGCGCTTGTCTGCGCGAAGGTCGCGCTTGTCTGCGCGAGGGTTGCGCTAGGACACGGCAAGATGTCGGACCCGGTCGAGCCGGACGACTCCGCGAGGGAACGGAAATCGGACCTGGCCAGCGGGCGGTCACTCGGGACAACCGAAGCCGCGCTTGCGGTACCAGCATCGGACGGCGGTCGACGGTCGCCAAGGACGCTGGCTCTGTCAAAGGCCGATTTCGCCGGCCGACTCGCAGGACAGATGGAGCTCCTGGAGGACGTCCTCGACATGGCGGAGAGGGTCCCGACAGATCTCTCGCGATGCTCCCACGCCACGCTCAACGATCTGCTCCACCTCATGGACGACCACTACGACCGTTTTCACGACCGGCACTACGCGTTCGTAAGGGACTGTGCCGGACTGCTGGACGAACACGCATACATGCGCGACAAGGTGGGTCGGCAGGCAAGCCGGGCTCAGGCGGAGTTCCGGCAGCGCATTTTTCAACTGAAAGATCAGCTTCCTCCGGAATCGGTACCGGTTGCGGCAGCGCCCATGGCACCGGTCTGCCACGCGGACCGCTCACATCTACCGGAGCTCAAACTTCCGGAATTCAAGGGAAGTTACAAGGAGTGGCCGGGGTTCGCCAATCTCTTTGGGAGCATCATCGACAAGGAGGAAACGCTCACCGACCTGGAGAGGTTTCATTACCTCCGGTTGAGCGTCAAGGACGAAGCTGCGGATCTCATCGCTGACCTGCCGATGGAGGAGGAGTCGTACGCGATCGGATGGAACATCTTGAAGGATCGGTACGACAACAAACGGGTGCACGTGCAAGCCCATCTCAGCACGATATTTGCACTCACTCCGCTAACGTCGAAGAGCGCCGCCGGTCTGCTCAAGATTCATGCGACCATCACGAAGGCTCAACAAGGGCTGCGAGCGCTCGGGGTTGGGCCACAGCTGTGGGAATACCTGCTGGTGTTCCACGCCTCTCACCTGCTGGATCGCGCGACGAAGGAGGTGTGGGAGAACACCATCAGCTCGGCCATGGAGTATCCCTCCTATGATCGGATGATGGCTTTCCTGCTGAACCGCGCACGGGCTCAGGAGCAGGTGGAGGAGGATGCGGCGACGGCACAGGCCGCGAAGAACAAGGGAGCGTCGAAGAAGACGGCTCATCAGGCATCAACTCAACATAAGGGTGCTCAGGCGAAACCCGTGGAGAACCCCAACGCCTATCCCTGCGACTTGTGCAAGGGGAAGCACTTCATCGTGGCGTGCCTGAAGTTCCGGGAGTTGACCGCACGTGCTCGTCGTCAGGTTGTGGTCGACAAGCGGTTGTGTTTTAATTGCCTGGGAAGACACAACGCGAACATGTGTCGCTCGAAAGGAGCGTGCAAGGAGTGCTCGTCGAAGCACCATACGATGCTGCACGGAGCTTCGAACCGTGCTACGGCGCCTGCGGACGGCGCAGAGACTCAACCGGCCAGCTCATCTGGCAACGCTTGAAGCTTCGGTGCAATCGGTCGCTCATCAGGGTTCAGCTCAACTTGTTCGTCGCTGCTCGCCACAGCACTCGCTCACACGGACAATGCGGAGACCACTCACGAGGTTCGGCTTCTGGTAGACCCAGGGTCGGAACTCACATTCGCGTCGGAACAACTCATCGGTCTACTCGGTCTACCGCGTCGACGTTCGTCGATTCCGATCTACGGCATCGGCGGATCACGGTCTACTCAAACTAAAGGTACAGCTCAACTTGAATTACGGTCTACTCATACCTCGCACTCAGTTACAGTGACAGCTCACATCTTGAGGACGGTCACCTCGATACTTCCATCGTTCGAGGCTCCAATGCAGGCGTGGCCTCATCTGGCTAAGCTTCGGCTTGCCGATCCGGACTTTCTCACGCCACGGCCTGTAGACCTCATCATCGGCGCAGATCACTACAGCCAGATCATCAAATCCAACATCATCCGAGGGGCTCCGACGGAGCCAATGGCTCAACTCTCCATCTTTGGCTGGCTGGTGCTCGGACCGGTGCAAGCTGCTCACGCAGTCGCGTGTACAGCACGCACGGCCACGGCACGGCCTGAAGACGCTATTCTCCAGGGGCTTCTCACGAAGTTCTGGACTCAGGAAGAACCTCCGTCGGGCACACCAGGTCAGCTCACCCCCGAGGAAGAGGAGTGCGAGGCTCACTTCCGGTCAACTCACACCAGGGACTCAACAGGGAAATACGTCGTGCGGATTCCTCTCAAATCAGCGGTCACGCTGTTGGGGAATTCGTATCGTACAGCTCATCGGTGCCTGCAGCAGATGCTCAGGCGGCTCACCCGGGATGACAGCCTTCGGACACTCTATCACCGGTTCATGGCCGAATACGAGGAGCTCGGTCATATGGCGAAGGCACCGGCCGTCGCTTCTGCCGGGGAGGTGCACTATTACCTGCCGCACCATGGAGTTCTCAGGCCGGACAGGGAAACAACGAAGCTGAGGGTGGTGTTTAACGGCTCTGCCGCGACCACCTCAGGCCTGTCCTTCAACGACATTTCGCACACGGGTGCGAAACTGCAGCTCGACATCCCGGACGTGCTCATTTAGATTCGACTTCATCGCTGTCTCTTCGCAACTGACATCACGAAGATGTTCCGGCAGATCAACGTACATCCGGACGACTGGAATCTGCAACGAATCTTGTGGACCGACAGCCAGTCTAACCCGGTGCCGTTCCAACTCACCACCGTCACCTACGGAACGAAGGCAGCACCATTCCTTGCCGTTCGTACTCTGCTGCAGTTGGCAGAGGACGAAGGCCATCGGTTTCCGTTGGCACTGCCAGCGCTGCGGCTAGGAAGATACGTCGATGACATATTCGGAGGTGCAGACACAGTGGAACAGCTCATCACGGTCGCTCACCAGCTGAAGGGGTTATGCCAGGCGGGCGGTTTTCCGCTGGCCAAATGGCACTCCACCCATCAAGATCTGCTCACGTCGGTCTCATCGGCGAACACCAAGGATCACCTCTCACTGGACGATTGCGCTACCAAGATTCTCGGAATTAGGTGGCTTCCACACGACGACAAGTTCGTGTTCTCATCGGGATTCTCACCAGTACCAGAAAAGCTCACGAAACGGATTGTGCTGTCGGAAGTCGCTCAGATTTTCGACCCACTTGGCTTCATCTCACCGGTAACAATCCGAGCCAAGATGCTCCTGCAGGAGCTTTGGCTGCACAAGGTCGACTGGGACGACGCCTTGCCGGTTTCGCTCTCAGCTAAATGGCTCAGCCTCCGAGAAGATCTCACTTGCCTGGCCAGGCTTTCTCTACCCCGATGGCTCAATACACGGGCCGACATAGCAGTGGAAATACACGGCTTCTCGGATGCATCTCAACTGGCGATGTCAGCGGTAGTCTACATCGTAGTCAGCTCACCGTCCACAGCCGCTCAGTCGGCATTAGTGTGCTCCAAAACCAAGGTAGCACCGCTCAAGCGGCTCACCATTCCTCGGTTGGAACTCACTGCAGCGCTGCTCTTGGCGAAACTCGTCAAGTACGTTCAGGCCACACTGCACCTGGACATTCAATCAACTCATCTGTGGACGGACTCATCGGTAACGCTCATGTGGATTCGCTCACATTCCTCCAGGTGGAAGGACTACGTGCGAAACAGAGTCGCACAAATTCAGGAGCTCACAGCAGACGCTCACTGGCGGCATGTCCCGGGAATAAGTAACCCGGCTGACTGTGCTTCCCGAGGCGTCACCACTGCTCAGCTCGGAAGTCACCCGCTCTGGTGGAATGGACCGTCTTGGCTCACCCAAGGCGAGAACTCGTGGCCGGCTCAACCAACAACATCGGTCTCGGATGGTCTCTGTGCACAAGAGGCCCGTCCGGGAATCTCACTTGTCGTCGCGGCTCCACGCGTCGACTATCACTGGGATCTGATCTACCAGGTGTCGACCCTGGTTAAATTATTTCGTCTCACGTCCGTTTGTTTCAGAATCGCTCTCAAATTAAGGAAAAGGCTCACCGATCCGCCGATCGCGGTCATCTCATCGGACGCCATGGAAGAGGCGAAGCGATTCTGGGTAAAGGCAACTCAGGCGGCGTACTTCTCATCGGAGCTGCGTACCATGCTCTCGGGCTCTACGCTGTCTCGTCACCACCCCTTCACTCGGCTGACTGCCTATGTCGACGGGCATGGGATCATCCGAGTTGGAGGGCGGCTCAACCAGTCAACGCTCACGGAGGAAGGGAAGCATCCTGCTATCCTGCCTCGTCACGCTCGACTCACGGAGCTGCTCATCGGCGATGCTCACCGGCGCACGTTACACGGAGGCACGCAACTCACCCTGGCACACCTGCGCCAGGCATATTGGATCATCGGAGGAAGAGCCCCTGTGAAGTCTCACGTTCTGCGGTGCGTGGTGTGCGCCCGGCAGAGGGGGATCCGTGCCCATCAACTGATGGGCCAACTACCTCTCTCTCGGTCGTCACCCTCACCTGCATTTAGCCACACTGGCGTGGACTACGCAGGACCGCTCACGCTCAAAACCCTCAAGGGACGAGGATCCAAAACCTACAAGGGCTGGATCTGCGTGTTTGTGTGCTTCTCAACCTCGGCTGTTCATCTGGAGGTCGTCAGCGATTATGCGACGACGGGGTTCATCGCAGCGTATCGACGATTTTCGGCTCGACGGGGAATTCCATCGTCCCTGTACTCGGACTGCGGTACCAACTTCGTCGGAGCGGATGCCGCTCTTCAACGGTTGTTCGACCAGACCACGCACGAGCACCGGGAAATCGCCGCGATGCTCTCATCGGACCGGGCTCAATGGCGTTTCAACCCGCCAGCGGCTCCGCACATGGGCGGAAAATGGGAAGCGGTCGTGAAATCGACCAAATTCCACCTGCGTCGCACGGTGAGCGACACGCAGCTCACCTACGAGGAGCTCACCACCCTGCTCGCTCAAATCGAGGCCATCCTGAACTCTCGGCCTCTGGAGCCGCTTACCGACGACCCGCAGGACGTTTCGGCGCTCACTCCGGGTCATTTTCTCATCAGCCGAGCTCTCAACACTTTACCTGAACCAACGCTACCGGTTCTCGGAACTTCGCAGCTGGTTCATTGGCAACTCATCCAACAACGTGTGCAGGCATTTTGGTCGCAGTGGTCGGCTCATTATCTGCAGCGACAGCAGTCCATCTCCAAGTGGCACCATCCGTCGAATCAGCTCAAGGTTGGTTCGCTGGTGCTCATCACCGACGAGCGGTTTCCACCATGCAAATGGCCGCTCGCCAGGATTCTTCAACTTCACCCGGGGAGGGATGGACTCGCCAGGGTGGCGACGCTGAAGACGGCCGTCACCACGCTCACCAGGCCCATTGCCAAGCTCGCTCTTCTGCCCACATCACCATCGTCGGATTCATCGGAGACGGACAACAACTAACATCATCAACGCCGTCGCTGATGGCGGGCGGAATGTTCGAGAATCCGACGTCTCGCCTGAGTCGCGCGAGACGGCCGGGCAGCTGCCGGGTGGCAGCACCTCCCGGGCGCTCTCGCTCGAGCTCAGGCGCGTCTCTCGCGCACGCGCGGCAAGGGAAGATGCCGTCGTGCCGTGTGCAACCGGCGTCTTCTCGAATCATCTTGCTAATGGCCGCGATCTAGTGTTCACGTGCTTTCAAGACGCTCATTAGTTTTACCGGTTTCTGCTCACTTCATCTCACGGGTCTGCTCATACATTCGGTGCATCATCACGGGGACGATCTCAGCATTCGGCTGAGGTATCGTTTAGCTCACTCGGAGCATAACGCGACGTGTTTCGTCCGGGAAAGTACGAAGTGTTTTTCGCCGGCGACGCGCGCGTTCTCAACAGGTGTGCGACGCGTCGAGTCGCACACGGTACAGCTCACCCGGTTGTCTCGCGGATTAATAAAATTGTGACGGCTCAACTCGGGAATTATTTCGGCATTTGTTTTTTGTATTCAGCTCAGTTCATTGCACAGCGTTCTGTGCATCTGTGTAGATTATTGCGATTGAAAATATAAATTACTTATTTTCGTTGTTATAATTTCGTGTTACCATCTTTATTTTTTCCCCTACCCGCTTCGCTATATACTCAACGGCAAAACTCAAACACCTTCTTTTTCCTATTCGTGTGTTTTTTTTCCTTTTTTTTTTTCTTTTTTTTTTTTTTTTTTTTTTCTTTAATTTACTCTGATTCCCTCTCTTTGAATTATCCATGTATTCTCTTCCACTTTATTATTATTATGATTATCATTCTCTTTCTTTTATTCTATTTTATCTATTATTATTATTTTTATTTTTCTTTTATTTTATTTTCTCGATTATTATTATTATTTTTCTTTTATTTTATTTTCTCGATTATTATTATTTTTTTTTCCGCTTCGATTCATTTTCTTTCTCATTCGATTTTCCTGTGTTTTCTTCAGTCCTACGTGTCCTCCTCGGATTCCTCAATTTCTTTCTCTGGTGTCTTTTCCTTATATTTCTTTAGGAGGCTCGAATGGAACTTTCCGCGGATCTTTCTTGATTCCGGATCTTCGAGCGTGTACGTCGCTAATCCCACGCATTTGCCAATCCGGTATGGCCCCTCGTAAAGCGGCATAAATTTTGCAGCGACCTGATCGTTCTGGCTGGATACATTTAACGCCTTGACCAGGACTAAGTCGCCTTCTTCGTACGTCGTCATCCGGTGGCATTCGTCGAATTTTTCGGCTCGTCCTCTCCCCTTGCGCAAAATCCTGAGCTGGACTTGTTCTAGTTTTTTCGCGTGGTCTAACATTTCCTCTGTTTTTTCCCTTAATGCAGGTATCCAACTCTTCCATGGCCGATGTGGGCGTTTCCTTGTCTGCAGTTCCGTCGGTGTATACTCGGTGGTGTCGTGGGGGGAATCGTTTATACAGTCCTGGATTATTGGCACCCACCTTGCCCATGCAGTATGGCGGCCGGTCAGTAGAGTTCGGAAGAACCGTCCGAGCTCTCGGTTGACTCGCTCGACGATATTTCCCTGCGGATGGCGGATCGACGAGAACACCCCTCGGATTCCTTCGTCTTCCAGCCATTTCTTCCATGCCTTTGCCGTGAATTGCGTGCCGTGGTCGAATTGGATTCTTCTCGGTTTTCCGTGTCTCGGAATATAATCCATGCTGAGTTTCTTTATTACCGTTCTGGTATTCGCTTTCTGCATCGGGTATAACACGACGAATTTTGTAAAGGCGTCGAGTGTGACGAGGATGTGACGCACCCTACCGGTTGACTCTGGTAGTGGGCCGTAGAAATCGATCGAGAGCAAGTCCCCGGGCCCCTCGGGTATGATTGTTTGCATATTAGCATAGCTAGTTTGCACGGCACATTTTGTACGCTGGCACACGTCACAGGTGGCCAGTTGATGCCTGATACTCTTCGCGAGCCGCGGGTAAGCGAAATCCTCGTTCAACATCTGGAATACCTTCCTTGCGCCGATATGGCCGTACATGATGTGACATTCTTCTACCAAGACTCCTTTTGCCTCCTCGGGTAATGCTACCTTCCATTGTCCTGTCTTTGCCGCTTTCTGCAGTATGCCTTCCTTGAGGCGGTAATTTTTCGGATGTAGCTCGGTCTCCTTTCCACTCTCTAGTAAGGTGATGATGCCTCTTAAGTCCTCCTGGTTTCTCTGTATGGTACCGATCGCTCGCATTTTCTGTATCAAACCTTTTGAGGGTTTGTGTGCCAGGGCTGCCACGATGATTTTTCCCGGGGTCGTTCCATCGGGCTCGTATACGTGCTCCCGAAGCCTGCTGAGCGTATCAGCGACCATATTTGCCTTTCCTGGCCGATGTTCCACGGTCAGATCGTATCCTTGGAGTAGTAGAGCCCACCTTAGGAGTCTATCGCTCGTGAATCGGCACGACTTCAAAAACGTGAGAGCCTTGTGGTCCGTTATCACCGTTATTCTTGCTCCTTTTAAGTAACTCTGGAACTTCTGTAGCGCCCAAACGATGGCGAGTAACTCCTTCTCCGAGGTCGTGTATCCAACCTCCGCCCCCTTAAGTGTTCGGCTGGCGAATGCTATCACTCCGACCTCGCCGTTGTCGTCAGTTTGGGAGAGTGTCGCGCCTAGTGCATAGTCGCTTGCGTCGGTGGTCAGAGAGTATGGTTTGGCGACGTCCGGGTGTTCCAGGATAACCGATTCGCAAAACAGTTGTTTCACCCGATTGAACGCTTCCTCTTGTCCGTCTGTCCACTTCCATACCGTTCCTTTTTTTAGCAGACCTAACAATGGCACCGTTTCCTCGGCGTGTCTGCTAGTGAATTTCGTATAAAAGTTCACGAGCCCGAGAAACCCTCGCAGCTGTTTTATGTTTCTTGGGCGGGGAAACTCTTTTATTGATTTGATCTTGTCTGCCTGCGGCTGGATCCCCTTGGTTGTTACAACGTGCCCGAGGAAGTTCACCTCCTTTCGGAAAAAGTGCGATTTCTCCATTTTTAGCGTCATTCCGTGCTCCCGTATCTTGGAAAATAATTGTCGTAAATGTTGCAAGTGTTGTCTCGTATCTCCTGACACTATCAGCAGATCATCTACGAAATTTATGATGTAGTCTCCTGTGTTCCGAAGGACGATGTCCAGTCCTCGAACGAGCGCTGCGGTACTCGTTTTTAGACCGAATGGCGTTACCGTGAACTCGTAACACTTATTCTCATGCCGGAAGGCCGTGTACTTCCGTGACTCTGGGTGTAACGGTATCTGCCAAAAACTGCTGGTCAGATCTAGGGTAGACATGACCTTCGCCCCTCCACATTTCTGGAATATCTCTTCTGTGGGCAAGGCCGTATCATAATCCCCTTCCAGGTGCTCGTTCAGTTGTCGGGCGTCGAGGCATAGCCGTACATCCCCGTTGGTCTTGATAACGGTGACCAACGGGTTGATATAGGTGCTAGTCGATCGTTGAATCACTCCTTGTGCGAGCATTTTGTTGATCTCGTCGGTCACCTTCCCTCGGTAGGCCATCGGAACGGGATACGAGCGAGCCACAAACGGTCTTTCGTCCTTCAAGACGAGCCGATGTTCGTATGCCTGCATCCTGCCCGGGCGCTTCCGGAAAACATCTCGATACTCGTAGACCAGTTCCTTGAAAGCCGTCTGGATATCGCTGCTCACTTCCACGCACTCCTGAAGTTTCTCATCGACCTCCTCCTCTCGAAGACACTCTGATGCGGGATCGTGTATCTCCCCGCTCATCACATACCTCGTATCGACCTCTTCCAGGTCCCTCTCGACGTCGGTAACCTCGATCCGTGCAAGCATCGCTCTGTTCTCCCCCATTCTCTTGAGTCTCCCTCGGTTTTCCTCCTGTTTCTCCCCCATCTGCCAGTACCCTCCTACCAGGCGTCCAACCGTTCGCCCACGTACCTTGATGGCTTTTTCGTGCGTATCCACGTACACCCCGAGCTCGGTCATTGCGTCGATGCCGAGGAGTACTGATTTTAGCAATTTCGGCACGACGAGTAGCGTCACATCCCCCTCGGACTTATAGACCTGGGCCTTCACCATCACCTGGTGCTTTATTCGCCCAGAACCCCCTCCGAACGCTCCAACGATACTCGTTGACGTCACCGGCAAGGTCGGACTCTCCTTAAACGCCTCCAAATTCTGTCTGTGGAATTCTTCGGAGATGCATGACACCTCACTACCACTATCGACCAGTGCACTGGCCATTACTCCTTCGAGGTTGATTGGGACCTCCGGGCACATTGGTCGCGTCTCATTATGTTTGCCCCTCCTCCTGGTGCCTCTATATCCAGGAGGTAATCCTGCGGACTCTCGAAGATGGTTCGTACCGGCATGGTTCGTTTTTTTCTTATCGTCGTCATTGAGTTCCCATCTTCTGTCAATGCCTCCTCCCCCGGGCCCTTTTCGCCCGTCCATTCCTTCGGACTAGCTCTTCTGCCACACGCGATGACTCCTTTCCTTGTTGCCTCCTCTTCCGCCGGTTCGACTGCCGGTTGAGCCCGAGACTGTCGATCCTCCGGGCTGTTCTCGCGAGCACCGACAGTTGCCTGCTCCGGTACCTCCGCGTAGACACTTCTCCCGAGATCCGTCCCTTCCGCCGCCGTGGCCGTTCCCTGCATCTCCAAACCTCCAGGTTTCGTGACCATATCGCTTATTGTCCCTTTCTCTCCCAATTCCATCATGGCCGTCCGGTTCTCCGCTTCCTCTCCGTCTGCACCGCTTTTCCCTTTCCTTTTCCGCCAGAACTCCACCTTCCTCCGCTCGTCCGCCTTCTGCTTCTTCACATACCTCTCCTGCTTCTCCCCTTTTATCATTGCCGTTGCGCCTCGTGGTTCTTCCGCATACCTTACGGACGCAACGTTCATGCGTTTCCCTGGTTCAGGTTTATAGAGTTTGCGGTCACACCTGGTGCTGGCTGCATCACTATCGCAGGCGTCTGGGGCGGAGTCACGGGGTAAAATGGCGGCGGAACCGAGAGACTTGGTGTCGCCGCAATCACCGGTGGACCCTGCCACGGATGGTAATTCTGTGGCTGGATCGGGGCCGGGCCAGACAGTGCATTCGGCCATTGGCCTTGCGGTCCCCCCCGTTGTTGCCAAGGCCGTTGTCCTCCTCCGTTTCCTCGACCATTCCCTCGCTGCGTTCCGTATCCGCCCCCGGTCGGCTGATTGTTCGCTTTACCCGCGTTAACAGTGCCGCCCAAATCACTGCTCTCGAGTAACTCGATCAGCTCGCTCACCTTGCTCACCCCTTGGACGAGGATCGCGGTCCTTATATTTTCATCAAAATGTTTTGCGAGACGGCGGATCGTCTCGGCATCACTGATGGGGTCACTCAAATCCCGAACGTTGCCAATCACTCGGGTCGCATATTCGGCCTTCGTTAATCGTTGTCCTTCTATGAAGTACGTGCCATATTCGAGGTGACGCTTCACCTTGTCTTGCAGCTCCCGACCCCAATATCGTGTCCGAAACACTTCCTCGAATTGCGTGATATTCGAGATCTCAGGTGCCACGAGGTGCCACCAATCTCTTGCCGTTTCGACCATGGCGTCGCCCATCATACACCTGAACTCCGCGCCTTCGGGTTCCATGGCACTGAAATGGTCCCTCAGTAATTTTATATATTGCATTGGTCGCTCGACCCCATCTCCCTTGAAGGTTGGGAGCCTTCTGGAAGCCACATAGGCCTTGCTGGCGTTTAACCCCCCATGCAGCGTTGTCCCGAAAGATGATTGTGACATCGTTCCTCTTGTCTGTGCCGCATATTCCCGAATTCGCCTGGCATTCTCCTCCGCGGCTTGCAATGCTTTCTTGGCCACGTTTGTAACCCCTTCGACGCGATCGATCAATCTGCCCACGGCCACATCCTGTGCCGCCAGCTGCTCTCGGGTGTGATCGTTGATGGGTCTCTGCTCGTCCCGGATTGACTCCCGCATCGTAGTGATTTTTCGATGTGTCTCTTCCTCGCTGTCATTCACTGCGCGCGACAATGCGGTGAGCATCCTGCCCTGAATTTGTTTCGTGCGCGTAATGCATGCCGATTCCTGGCTCATCTGCGTGTCGTGCAGCTTCGTTACCTTCGCCTCCACTTGCATCAATACCCGCATTAATGCATCGTTCGTGGCCCCATCTGTAGTTGTGACCCTGATGGGAGTGGTTTGCCGATCATCCCGTTCATGCCCGCTTCCGCCTTCCTCTGGGGTGCGGGATGCATTTTCCGCCCCCTCCTGGTCGCCTCCGTCCGTCCGGGGGATCACCGAGAGGCGATTCATAGCGGCCTGACCTCGGATAGTATTCCTGCCTATCAGTCCATCCGCAGTTGTCGATTCCCATGCCAGGGTAAGGTTCGGTAAGTTAGCGTCCATAAGACTCCCGTCAAACGACTCTTCCGACGGTCCTAGCGTCTCGTTCGGGTTTCCGGTTCCTCTTGTCCCAAGCACCCTATCATCGTCTGCTGCCTGCTGCGCCCGAAGTCGATCATTGCGCGCTCGTGCCGCTCGATGCGCGTTCTCTTCCGCCGCCATCAGTTCAAGCTCACGCCTTTCCTCGGCCACGGACTTTCCCGCCATGCCGTTCGGCAATATTCGTACTTAATCGTCCCCCGATTCACTGATCCACCAGCCTCGCCCCTCACCGCCCTGACACACTCAATCCCTCTTTTCTCGAGCCCCACGTTGGGCGCCAAATGTAACGGTAGCAAATGCTTCGTACGATAATTCCCGTATTTACGCACGTCCTGACGAGGGATGGGCGCTCAAACGGAAGGATTCGGGGACCCGAGTGTCGAGGGATTCTAAATGGTGTGCCAGGCGCGGGAAAATAAGCGATTTTGTCTTCTTTATTCCTGCCGTACCGAACCCGCGTATCTTTTCTCAGCCCGTTTGCACGTCTTTCTTCTCGGTGTCTTGCCGGATTGGCCCGATTGGTCCAATCCGGTTCTTGTCGCCGTGTGAGGAGGCGCCTCTTATGCGGGTCCGGGCCTTAGCTTGGGCTGCGGCAAGACGGCCGCCGCGCGCGGCTTGGCTTGCCGTGACGTCACTGCACTCGGTGCGCCGGTGACAGCTCCGTCGCTTCAACGTTTCTTCCTCGATTTTCCGGGCTTCTTCTGCTCCTTTTTCGTCGCCGCTTCACGGAAGGTGTCCCGGGATGTGCACCTTGCGATTTCTATTCGCGTTCCGGGATTTTTCGCTTTCCTTCCTTACGCTGAAATTTCCCGGTCACTTCTGGTAATTTACCGGCGCGCGCTGGTCTTTGATCTCGCGATCTTGAATTTTGTACGCTTCGTTGCGCGCAAACGGAGTTCTTATCTTTTATACGTCTAAG
Organism: Exephanes ischioxanthus; assembly: GCA_958510785.1. Classification (NCBI taxonomy): domain Eukaryota; kingdom Metazoa; phylum Arthropoda; class Insecta; order Hymenoptera; family Ichneumonidae; genus Exephanes; species Exephanes ischioxanthus. Next base: position 60,542 of record CAUEHJ010000009.1, read on the forward strand.
CAGACGCTCCGAGATCTTTATAAGTCCCCGTCCGTGTGACAAGAATTTTTATAAGTCACAGCAAGCGTCGGAGATAATTTCATGGGTAGTCACAGGATTTTTAAAGGTATTTAGCAGGCACAAGGAATATTTACAAGTCCGATTTCAGCGTAACCAAATTTTTATAAGCATTAGCAGGCACAAGAAATCTTTACAAGTTCAAATTCAGCGCAACCACACTTTTATAAGTGTCAGCAGGCCCGAGAAATATTTACAAGTTCAAATTAAGCGGCACCAAATTTTTATAAGTATTAGCAGGCACAGGAAATATTCACAAGTTCAAATTAAGCGGAACCCAAATTTTTATAAGTATTAGCAGGCACCGAATATTTTTACAAGTTTCTCGAGCACTTTGGGATATTTTACAAGTCCGTTTATTCACTTTTCGACTCTTTTCACTTGCCCGTTTCTGCCGGTGGCCCTGCTGGTGTTGCTTCCGGTGATTGTTGTTATCGTTCACTGATGATTGATTGTCAATTTGTTGCCTTTTTATACGCAAATTTTTACCTCCCTCTCCGTGAATTTTGTATATTTTTGGCGGGTTTGCGCCTGCGCTTCCGTATTCTGGTCCGCGAATTTTTCTATTGGTTCCTGGGGTTGTTCTCCCTTCGCCCTCCAATCCTTAATTTATAATTCTGTGACGTCCTCGTCCTTTTTCCTCTCCACTAATCGTGTCATTTTTGTCCTCGAGGTGTTGTCACTCTTGGCCAATCCGCGGCATGCTTTTTCCCTCGCTTTATTTCCGGGTGTCCTTTGCCGTCGTTGCTGCCTGCCGCCGCTGTATGGCGCTGCCGGGCTCTGCATGCTCTGGGCTATCGGGCCGTGTGCGCATGCGTTGTCTGCTCCTCGGTCGGGGTACATTGTGATCCCGTCAGATGGCGCCACCAGGTCCTCTGGTGAGCTGTCGTGCTGCCTGCCGCCGCTGTATGTCGCTGCCGGCCTCGGCGTGCTCCGGGCTGTCGTGCCATGTACGCATGCGTTGCTGGTGTATCGATCGGGGTGTCCTGTGATCCCGTCGGATGGCGCCACCAGTTCCTCTGGTGAGCCGTCGTGCTGCCCTGGCGCTTTCCTCGGCGTGCGCTCGCTTTCGGATGTTGGGGGGGGGGAAGTTATAAGGTCTATCATGCGGAAAATCAGCAGCAGTATCTGCATAACCGCACCGACGGAGTTCGACGAACCGTTATAAAAGCTTTTATTCGCGGTCTTTTCGATCAAATTGCGAATATTATTATGCACAAAGATTTTTTAACCCTCGACAACGCAGTCGACGAAGCACTAAACATCGAAAACGAACTCGTCCGTAGACAAAATATACACCAGGGACGAAAACGCGATAAATCGGAAACTAGGGACAAAAGCCCAGAAAAAGCGAAAGTTCGGTTTACGCAACTAACCGACAACAACGGACTAAAATTTTGCGAAGTCCACCGCGAAAACCCTACGCATTCAACATCGGAATGCTACTTCGTGGGACAACTTCGCGAAAACACGAATACACGCATCAACAGCCGCCAATACCGTAGCAACTCGCCGGGAAATTTCCGAAACAGCTCTCGCGGAAATCTCCAAAACAATACTCGTGGCGGTTACCAAAACAACTCACGCGGTAATCATCAAAATAATCCGCCCAGCTACTATCAAAACGGACCACCCGGGAATTATCGAAATAATTCACGCGGGGGTTTTCGTAACAATTCACGCGGAAACTACCAAAACAATTCCCGCGGAAACTACCACAACAATCCGCGAAATAACTATCGAGACAATTCACGCGGAAATTATCGTGATAGCTCGGGCGATTATCAAAATATTCCACAACAAAGCAATTCGTGGGATTACAATTACCAAAATAACCCACAACAAAACAACTCGTGGGACAGTAATTACCAAAATAACCCACAACAAAGCAATTCGTGGGATTACAATTACCAGAATAACCCACAACAAAACAACTCGTGGGACAGTAATTACCAAAATATTCCACAACAAAGCAATTCGTGGGATTACAATTACCAAAATAACCCACAACAAAACAACTCGTGGGACCGTAATTACCAAAATAACCCACAACAAAACAACTCGTGGGACAGTAATTACCAAAATATTCCACAACAAAACAATCCGCGCGATCGAAACAACCGAGACAATTCGCGAGAGCGTAATTATCGTGATAACTCACGCGACCGAGACAATTCGCGTGACCGAAATAGTCGAGATAACTCGCGAGACAGGCAGAATCCGAGCAACGGTCGAAACTCGCGAAAATCCGATTACCAATCGAACCTTGACGCAGCGCAAATCGAGCAGATTTTCGAACGCGTGCTCCAAAAAAACGAGAGATCCGCCTCTCACGACAGCGTGACGGGAGGCAGGACACCGGAGCACTCGTCCAACCCGAACCAATAAAAGACGCAAAAGTTGCGCACACCGAGCCCGAACTCCGAAAACACGTAGGATCGGCATATGTACAAAAAACAGACGGTAGCGTAACAGTTAGAAAACCTAAAATAAAATTAGGATTAACGAATAGACATAAGCCAACGTATATAAAAAACAAACCCGGAAAATTGAACGTCGTTGCTGACGCTCTATCGAGAAACCCCGCAGAAATCATGCCTATTAGGCAACGCGACGAAAGCTCGTCGGAAAATATCGCGAACCAAGACTCGAAAAAACAAAAACTGACTCCAAAAAAATCACCTGTAATGATCGAGCGGAAAGTTTGGGAACCTGTAGATATTAGTATTGCAGATGGACGGGCGAAGTATCGAAGAGAGAAAACATATGGTGATCACCGGGATTCGAACCCGGATTAATCGGTTACTGAGTAAGAGCGCTAACCACTGCGCTAATGTCACCTATATGCTTCTCTCATTCGAATCGTCCTCTTATATGCAATGCAGGGCCGTTACACACCCCCTCTCACTGAAATCGACCTCCTCGTCGACTGTGTAGAGTTGCGGATCTCGCGTTACGTGATAACTAATACAGCTGAGGTACCGGTGCCTATGTCCCTCGTCGGAGCTCTTCCCTCGCCCGTTGAATCCCTCGTCGCAACTCTTCAATGTCAGGCCCTTGCTCTCGTCGTCGGTCTTATCGCTTTGCTTTGCCGTCCTGTATGTGCGGGCTTCTAGGACTGTGTCTCATGCCGCCTTACCTAAGAGTTGTACCGTAGTTGCTTCAGATGCGTTGTGTGGACGTGTGGATTTGGTCCGATAACTTCTGACACCATGTAACAGAATGGCTATGCGGGTATAAATGATTGATGAGAAGTGATATATATATTCGTATGGTTTATTAGTCGCAGCGGATAATTGACGAGAGTTACGGAGAGTGTACCGGTCGAGAGCTCAGGCTGGACTGATGAAGCGGGCGTGAAGCTGAAGGCTTCGCGCTCGCTGTTACAAAGAAATGAATGAGTAGTCGAAGAGGCAAGGGATGTTTAGTCTAAGCTAGATATGCGGACGCTCACGGCGGTCCGGATGCGCGATAGCCTGAAGGGCTTCTTTGAAGAGCGTATCGAACGGAAACTCCGTATCGATACGCTCGAATAAATATTCAAAGTTAAAAAGATGAAATTGTTAGGCTGGGGCCGTTACACACCCGAGACTCGCAATCGGTCAACAACCGACACGGGTTCTGGAAACCCAGCACCTAGAAAAAAACGAAACACCTGGGAACTGTCGACCGACGAATCGGAGGACAGCCAAGCCGCGTATCAGAGAACATACCAATCAGACTCTGACGAATCAATGGAACTAGTAACGGAACAAAAGAAACAAACCCAACAAGAAACGAGCCAACCACCAAAAAGGACAAAATCAAAACAAAAAACGGAGAGTGTACCCACAAAAATTGATTCAAATATTCACAACGAAACACCGCAAACTGAAACATCAGAAAACGAAGCTGAACTCATAAAAATACCTACATGGAAACAGACCAGGCAAATATTAAAAGGAATACGCACAATCAAACTAAAACGGAAACCAATCGAAAAATGTCTAGCAGACTCATCTGAAGACGAAGGAAGTTGGCAACAACCACGCAGATAAATCAGGAAACGCGATAATACAGAAATAAAATATAAATATACGGATATAGAAGATAGCACAACAGAAGATGAAGAGGAAAATGAAAAAAGCCCAACGAGGCAACAAAACGAAAAAAGCCCAACGAGGCAGCAAATCGAAAAAAGCCCAACGAGGCAACAAAAGGAAAACAGCCCAACGAGGCAACAAAAAGAAAAGAGCCCAATGAGGCCAAATAAAACAAAAAGCTTATCGCAGCTGAACAAAAGCGAGATTCGTGAAAAAGTCAGCCCTGACGGGGCAACCTGCTACTTATACGGTGACAAAAGCGAAAAAATCAATGGAACTGAAAACAAAAACGACAACCAAAACGCTAAAAATAAGGAAAACGATACGGAAAACGAAACAGAATCCGAAAACGTAAATTCTAACAAACAAGGATTCAAACCGTTGCCGACGAACATCGGAGAATCGTCTGGCGACGAAAATAGTGGTAAACCACCCGTTCAACCAACTTTTAGATCACCATCCACACGTACAAAACAAAAAACGACAAGCTTAACAAACGACGGAAACAGCATACCACAGGAAGTACCACCGAACTTCCGATCACCACCAATTTCCAGAAACGCCTCAAAACTCGGAAATTTACCATCACCTTTTAGCTGTGTTGAATATCTAACGAAATCCAAAATGGATGGACCATCACCTGTACATTCCAAAATCAGGTTACCACCAATCAACGCTAAACAAACTTCCGAGCAACATCCAGTACAAACACCAGTGCAACGGAACTTTAGGTCACCGTCAATACCCGAAAACATAAATATCACCGATTTGCGCACTGTACAATCATCAGTGCCGCCGAACTTCAGGTCACCGCCAATAATTCATTGTCATGTGAAAATTGATGGACTGAAAGCTAACAATTATCTACCAATGACACTCATACCACGCAAAAAAGCACTACCAGAAACGATCAGCAATCTTCGATCGAAACTAACAGCAAATCGCAGAACATCGCCTGGAAGCGTATAATATGCATTATGGCCTTAAACAAACATACCGATCATTGACAAAAAAAAACAAAAATAGGAAAATATTCATTAGCGTTTAACCTAAAAGTAAATATAAGGTAAATTAATTCCTACACTTAAATACAACTAACACTTTTCTACATTTAAATACAACTAACACTATCCACACTAAAAAAAAAATTGCAAAAAAAAACCTAATAAAACAGATACACAGAGAATTGAAAAAGTCAGAATGTAGACAAAAACCAAGCCACCAAGATACATAATAGAACCAAATGAACCGCAAATTCTTTTTCGGACTACCAGACAATTTGACAAACTACAGTAATAGGGTTATACTTCTCACAAACAAATCACAACTAAACAAATACACACAAAACCCATATACTTATTCACACGTACATTTAAGCTACATTTACTCCGATACAATCGCGCATCCATCAATATATTTGATTATTAAATTTACTTCGTAAATAGAAACATGACGAAAACGGAAGTTAAGAAAGAGGATAAGATCGAGACAATGACAATCTAACAAAAAAAAAACAGATGTTTATATACAATGTCTTAGACATGCTCTGCGACACACGTATTTTAATGCAACAAAGAAAAAACGAAAGTCAGCAACTTTATATTTATAACAAAAAAAATCGTATGGGAACAATCATATCCCAATATCAATCAATATCAATATCAATTTGATTTATTTCATTTTTTTTTCTTCTTTCGCAACGAAAATATTGTCTACCCTTTTGGCCAATATATATTTGCTATGTTTTTTTTATATACCATAAATATTCGTGTTAATCATTTTACCCATTTCCAGAAACAACTTCCATCTTTCACCAACAAACCACTTCCAAATAACATACCTAACCCACTAACCATCACTAATCAGAACTTAGAATGTTACAGGCACAATACCATCAAAATTCGAAATTTATAACAGAAATACCAGGAAATAGAGAAACGAAATACAACCAAGAAGAAACCGAAATCCATCAAATATGGACAAATTTACCGAAACGGGATACAATTTTTGGAAAAACAAATATGGAACTTCACCAACCGAACGAAACAGGACAACATTAAAATTTTTCTTAACCATTTTTAACACCAAATTTAAACCCATCCAATTTAACTAAACCATTCCCACTAACACGAACAACTCAAAGTTTACTCAGTTACAGATATCAACAACCATCAACTATTTAAAAAACCACAGGAGTGTACCGCAAGTCAACTTCAGAACCAAAGGATAATCCTCCAAATCAATCCAAACAACAACCAGGAGCTTTACGTCTTCAACAATCAACTACCAGGAGCTCTACTTCTTCAACAATCAACAATCATCAATCAAATAACAATCGAAACACACATTTAGAAAACATTACACAACTCACACAAAATGAAAATATTTCAGAAAAGTCAAATAATCTTTTTTTTTCTTCTCAATTATATCGAGTCACACTTAACAGATTATGTCAAATGTAAAAATTATAATATCCGATGCGGGGGCATCGTTTTCTCCCAGAGGGGGAGTGTAACGGCCGCAGCCTAACAAATTCATTATTTTACCTTCGAATATTTATTCGAGCGTATCGATACGAAGTTTCCGTTCGATACGCTCTTCAAAAAAGCCCTTAAGGCTATCGTGCATCCGGACAGCCGCGAGCGGCCACTTATCTATTAGACTAAACACTCTGCGATTCATTCTTCCTTTGTAACAGCGAGCGCGAAGCCCTCAGCTTCACGCCCGCTTCACGACAGTTCAGCTCCGACGACCGACCAGTGCGGTACGCCTCCTAATTACACTCTCCGTTACTCTTGAACCACAAAGTATAACTTATCCGCTGCGACTAATAAACCATCAAACAATATCACACCTCGAACGTTCATTACTTTCCGCGATCGACCATCCGTCTCAATATTGTAAAGGGCATTTGCTCCTGTTACACTTGGCGCCCAACGTGGGGCCCGACAAAAAGGAATTGGCTGTGTCCGAGCAGTAAATAAAATAAATTTAAAAAAAATATATTAAACAAATAAAAAAAAATAAAAAAAATAAAAAAACCGGAATTAAATTAAAGAGATTGAATAAAAATATCGGAGAAATCGTTCGCACAAGAGAAACGCGAGCTCGAGCTTATGGAAAGCGAGGAAGCGGTCCACAGGCGGGAGCGAGAGCGCCTCGATAAGCTCAGAGCGCAGCAGGCCACCGACGACGAGCAAGAGCGAATATCAGAGGTCGTTCTGGATGACGAGACTCCGGGAAACACGGAGGACTCGCACAGAGTCGGAGATGACAGCAACAGAGCGATTCTGCAAGCGATATTGCAGATGAAGACCGATCACCAAAAAGATTTAAAAAAATACACAACACCCAGGTACACCTGGAGGCGGCGTGTATCAAACGAACTAGGGAGGCGAAACAATTGATGCTGACGGCGCTCTCGAGAGCGGTAAGCGAGAGCGAGGCGGAAACGGATCACAAAATTGCGACGATGCGAGAAGCGATCCGCGAAGAACAACAGCCTATCAATATCCACATTCGGGAGCAATTGGCGGCACACGACGTAACAGTCGTTAAATTAATCGATCGGCTCGAGGGCGTCACAAAGGTATCAAAAAGGGCCCTCCAGACTGCAGAAGAGAACGCGAAGAGAATCCGGGAGTACGCGGCGATGGCAAACCGAACCGCATTGCAATCGGCGCTCAGCACGACGATGATCGGAGGGTTAAACGCCAGCAAAGCATATGTGGCATCGAAAAGGCTTCCTACATTCAAGGGCGATGGCGTGGAACGTCCAATGCAATATTTGAAAACGCTAAAGGACCATTTCAGCGCCATAGAGCCCGAGGGCGCGGAATTTCGGTGCATGATGGGCGAAGCCATGGTGGAAACAGCACGCGATTGGTGGCACCTGGTCGCACCGGAAGTCGAAAATGCAAAGGGCGAAGCCATGGTGGAACAGCACGTGATTGGTGGCACCGGAAGTCGCCCAGTTCGAGGAAGATTTTCGAGCACGATACTGGGGGCGCGAACTCCAAGACAAGGTGAGGCGTCACCTCGAATATGGGACATACTTCGTCGAAGGACAGCGCCTCACGAAGGCCGAATATGCGACCCGAGTAATCGGAAATGTTCGGGATCTAAGCGAACGGATCGAAGATAGGGACGCGATCCGACGCGTCGCCAAACATTTCGACGAGAATCTAAGAACGGCAATTCTCGTGCGAAATATTAACAAGGTCAGCGAGTTGATCGAACTGTTGGAGAGTAAGGACCTCGGCGGAACGGTCAACGCGAGTCGCGGAAATGACCGGCAAGGCCTCAACAGGTACAGTCCGCACCGAGTAAACGGTCGGGGAAATGGGGGAGGACCGCGCCCTTGGCAGCAGCGAGGTGGTCAACAGGGCCAGTGGTCGAACGCCACCGTCGGCCAACCACAGGGGCCACCCCAAATTTCAAATCCGTGGCACGGACCACCGATCGCGGCGGCGACTCCGAATTTTTCGGTACCGCCACCATATTACCCAATGACACTGCCATAGGCACCGCCCGCGGGGATGCAGTCACCGCCAGGAGCGAATCTGAGCTCCCAGGGACCAAGCCAGGGAAACGGGTCAACGTTGCGTCCGTAAGGTCACACGAGAAACCGCGAGACGCAACGGTGGCGACTTGGGCAAAGATGAAAGAAGAAAAGAAGAGAAAGGAAGAAGAACAGTAAGAAGAAGAAAAGAAGAAAAAGGGCGAAAAGAAGAAACAAGAAGAAGAAAAGAAGAAAGAAGAAAAGAAACAGGAGGACAAGAAATTAATGGAAGAAAAAGACAGGAAAGCAGAAGAAAGAAAAAGGCGAAAGGACGAATTCTGGCGAATCCGACAGGAGAAAAGAGAGAGAGAAAGAGAGGCGGCGAGAAACTCGAAGGAAGAAGCGACGAACTCCGAGGCAATAACACCCCGTAAGGTCGAATCGTCGGAAGAACGAGAAGGGTTGCCGAAGGACGGGGAAAAGACCAATCCGAAGAAGGGAGAGAAGGAGGCCGGACTAGATCAGGAGAAGATCAGTGCCGTGGAGGGAAGTAGGTCGGAGGGTCAACCCAAATTCGAGCCCACATCGGTTTCGATGCCGACCACGACGAAGGACAAAACCGTCATCGCTAACGGACAAGGAGCAATTCCCAAGAGGATCGAAAAAAAAGTCCGAACGATTTTCGAGAGTCCGCAGGATTACCTCCTTGATATGCCACAACCAGGAGAGGGCGTAATCTATGACGAAACACGACCAATGTGCCCTGAGGTACCGATTGGCCTCTAAGGGGCATTGGTCGGTGCATTAGTCGATAGCGGAAGCGAGGTCTCCTGTATTTCTGAAAAATTTTACTAACAGAATTTGGAGGCCTTTCGAAATTGTCCAACCCTACCGGTGACGTCGATCAATGTCGTGGGAGCGTTCGGGGGAGGTTCAGGGAGGATCAAGCAGCAAATGATGGCCACGGCGAAAGTGTACGACTCAGAGGGAGACGTGACGCTGTTGGTGGTCCCAAAGCTGCAGAGGTCCGTGCTCCTCGGTATCGATGGGATGGACAGACTCGGAGTTTATGTCGATACGCATAAAAAAGTGATCAAGGTACGAGAGAAAATCGTCGGACGCCTCGTGGGAGGATACTGGCAGATGGAGGAGAGCCAATGCAGTATACCCGAAGAGGACAAGAAAATGAGGGAGAGTAGAGCGATGCTCGCTCGAGCCGAAGGCACCTGGGAAGAAGAAGAACTGGAAGACAAAGTTACGAGACACGTTATGAGCGGAGAAATACAAGATCCCGCCTCAGAGTGTCTCCGTGAAGCCGATGTCGACAAAAAGCTTCGAGAGTGCGCCGAAGTAGACATCGAGATTCAGCGAAACTTCAAAGAATTGGTCTATGAATATCGAGACATATTTCGGAAACGACCTGGGCGGATGCAAGCATACGAACATCGGCTCGTCCTGAAGGATGAAAAACCCTTCGTATCTCGCTCTTACCCTGTTCCAATGGCGTACAGAGGAAAGGTAACGGACGAAATTAATAAAATGCTCGCTCAAGGGGTTATTCAAAGGTCAACAAGTACCTATATTAACCCTTTGGTGACCGTTATAAAAACTAACGGGGACGTCAGGTTGTGTCTCGATGCACGGCTACTGAATGAGCATCTCGAAGGAGATTTTGACTCAGCACTACCAACTGAAGAGATTTTCCAGAAATGCGGAGGCGTCAAGGTCATGTCGACCTTGGATCTGACCAGCAGTTTTTGGCAGATTCCGTTGCATCCGGATTCACGTAAATACACGGCATTTCGACACGAAAATAAATGTTATGAATTCACGGTTACGCCGTTCGGTCTAAAAACGAGTACCGCGGCGCTTGTTCGGGGACTGGACATCGTCCTTCGCAACACCGGAGATTTTATAGTAAATTTTGTGGACGATCTGCTAGTGGTGTCGGCAGACACTCGACAACACCTGCAACATCTCCGACAATTATTCTCGAGAATCCGCGAACATGGAATAACTCTCAAAATGGAAAAATCGCATTTCTTCAGAAATGAAGTGAACTTTCTCGGACACGTAGTAACTACAAAAGGGATTCTGCCGCAGCCCGACAAGGTGAAATCGATTAAAGAATTTCCCCGTCCCCGAAACATAAAGCAGCTGCGGGGTTTTCTCGGACTAGTAAATTTCTATACGAAATTTACAAGTAAACACGCTGAAGAAACTGTCCCCCTATTAGAGCTGCTGAAAAAGGGAACGCGCTGGAAATGGACAGATATCCACGAAACGGCATTCGGAAGAGTGAAACAGCTGTTTTGCGAGTCGGTGGTACTCGAACATCCCGATGTAACGAAGCCATATACCTTGACTACGGATGCAAGTGACTACGCGCTTGGCGCGACATTGTCACAAACCGACGGAGATGGCGAAGTCGGAGTGATTTCATTTGCCAGTCGAACACTCAAGGGGGCAGAAGTTGGATACACCACGTCGGAAAAGGAATTACTCGCTATCGTGTGGGCTCTTCAAAAATTCCAAAGTTATCTTAAGGGAGCAAAGATAACGATAATCACCGACCATTCACGAGTGACAGGCTATTGAGATGGGCGCTCCTATTGCAAGGATATGATTTAACGGTAGAACATCGGCCGGGCATATCCAATCAAGTCGTCGATACGCTAAGTCGTCTCCGTGACCACACGTACGAGCCCGATGGAACACCGCCCGGAAAAATTATAATCGCAGCTCTCGCGCAAAAACCTTCGAAGTCTCTATCGCAGAAGATGAGGACGATAGGAAGTCTACAGAGAAATCAAGAAGATTTAAACGCCATTATGACTCTGTTAGAGGATGAGAAAGACACGGAGAATCATCCGAAAAACTACCGGATCAGCGAAGGGGTTTTGCAGAGAGCCGCAAAGACTGGACAATGGAAAGTGGCGTTGCCGGAGGAAATAAAGGAAATCCTTGTCGAGGAGTGCCACGTCATATACGGCCATGTCGGGGCTACCAAGGTATTCCAAATGTTAAACGAGGATTTCGCCTATCCTCGGTTTGTTAAAAGCATCAGGCACCAGCTCGCCACATGTGACACGTGCCAGCGAACAAAATGTGCGGTGCAAAATAGTTATGCGAATATGCAAACTATAGTACCCGAAGGGCCGGGAGATTTACTCTCCATCGATTTTTACGGCCCATTACTGATGTCAACCGGGGGAGTGCGCCACATTTTAGTAACGCTGGACGCGTTCACGAAGTTCGTCACCTTATAGCCGATGCGAAAAGCGAACACCAAAACGGTCATCAAGAAGCTCAGCTTGGACTATATTCCGAAATACGGGAAACCAAAGAGGATTCAATTCGACCATGGAACGCAGTTCACGGTCAAGGCGTGGAAAAAATGGCTGGAGGACGAAGAGATCCAAGGAGTATTTTCGTCGATTCGACACCCGCAAGGAAATATCGTCGAACGAGTGAATCGAGAGCTCGGACGATTTTTCCGCACCTTGCTAACCGACCGACATACAGCATGGGCAAGATGGGTGCCGATTATACAAGATTGTATCAACGACTCGCCACATGATACCACTGAATACACGCCGAGGGAACTGCAGACGAGGAAACCACCGCATCGTCCGTGGAAAAATTGGGTACCTGCGCTGAGGGAAAAAGCCGAGGAAATGGTCGACTACGCGAGAAAACTCGAGCTAGCCCAGGAGCGGATACTACGGAAAGGCAGGAGAAGAGCCGAAAAGTTCGACGAGTGCCACCGTATGACCACCTACGAGGAAGGCGATTTGGTGCTGGTGAAGGCATTGACCGTGTCGAATCAAAACGACCAAGTCGCCGCGAAGTTCATGCCTCTCTACGAAGGACCGTATCGAATAGGAAAGTGCGTGGGACTCGCAACATACCTTATCGAGGACCCGGTGACAAAGAAACTACGCGGAAGATTCCACTCGAGCCTGATGAAACGATATCATCAAAAGGCGAGTGCGAAGATTAACGAGAATGAAGAGAACACCGAATAGCCCGAAGAAGAAGTAGAAAAGAAAATCGGAATTGGACTGAAGAAGAAAGAAGATATTGAGGGACAAAGAAAAATCGAAATAAAATAAAATTAATAAGGAGAAGAAATAGACTAAGAAAAAGAAAGGGTTAAGGCTAAGGGCTAGGGATAAGAAAATAGTAATAGCCGAAAAATAATAAAAATAAAACAAAAATAAGATTCGAATCAAAATAAAATTAAGAAAAGAATAGGAAGATCAAGATAGAATTAAGAATAGAATAAGAAGGGAATAAGAAAAAGGAAAAGTTAAGAATAACAATTAACGATAAGGAAAAGTAGTATAGGAAAATAAGTAGGGATAGATATGGGCAGAATAGGGAAATAACTAAGAAAGAAAAGGGTCAAGAATATAACTAAGAGTAGAATATGAAAATAATTAAGAAGGATAGAATAAAAAATAATTAAGAATAGACTAAGAAATGATAAAGGAAATAATCAGAAAGAATTAAGAATAGGATAGGAAAATAAGTAGGGATAATATAGGATAGAATACGAAAATAAGTAAAGATAGAATTAAGAATAGGATTAGGAATAGAATAAGATCGAATTCAAAACGAAAATAAAATGAATCATTAGGGATAGGGTCGGGAATCAGTAGCGATATTAAGAAGAAGAGCTAGAAGAAAAGAACGTTAAGACATCGATCACGGTACAGATCGCAAGAGCGATAAGGAAAGCGCACCGGTCCACCACAACACGCCGAGACAGCGCGGCTCCAGGCCAAGCATCGGACCGGCCAACCACCGTACCCTCCCCGAGCGGGACCACGGACGGCGAAGGAGTCGAGCGCGGCGAAGCACAAGAATCAAAACAAAGGATTAATTCCAAGAACAGAGAAGCTCGCCGCGATCGACTCCCGGATAGAGATGACTCGCCGAATTTCGAGAAATAAGAACGAAGTACAAGGAAACGACAAAGATCTCGGCGACGAATAAGGATAATAGTTCTGGAGCTACCTAAACGATCATATAGGCATAAGGTACCGAGACTCACGTCGACAACGCGAAACGGGGGGAGGGGATAGGATTCAAAATTTACGGGCGATCGGGCAAATTATCGCAAGCTCGAACAGTACGAAAGTGAAAGGCGAGATATACGGTGAGAGACAGGCGACAAGGAGAGTGTGAAAGAAGAGTAAGAGCAGAAGGAAGGAAAGAAGAGGCGGAAGAACGGAAAAAGGAGCAACTAAAAAAAAAAAAAAGAGAAGATGGCAACATTCAGGAATTTCCCGGCACGGAACCTGGAGGGCAGTTACCACGGAGTCGAGGTCCTCACTGTCTCCACCCCCAGCCGGCTTTACGTTCACCTGCCGGATCCGGAGGAAAAAAGGGCGCGACTCCTCGCGTATTACGCAAACACAACCACCGACCACCCGGAGGTGCGCGCCGTGGAGGAGGAGGATTTGTACTCGGGAGCTCCGGTGTACGTAAGACACATCCGGCGGTTTTACCGGGGGGTGGTGACGGGAGGACGTGACCCAGGACGGTGACGTCCCGGTCTGGCTGGGCGATTGGGCCCTGGAACTTAACGCCAGACCCGGGGAAATGTTCACAGTCCCCTGGGAGCACAGGAGCGTCGGCTTCCAGGCGATTGCCTGCGGACTCCACGCCACCCGTCCAATGGGAGAGGACCCATGGTCTCCCGCAACAATACAGTACGTGAGGGACCGTCTGGAATATCAATATTGGGACCTCCACGTAATGGACCGGGAGACGGGCACCGACGCGATCTGGGTGGCGTTAAAGTCGCCTGAAAACGACGAGGAACCGATCCGGGATCGCCTAATCCGGAACGGACACGGGCAATGGGGCCCGAACCCCAGACAATTTGACTGGGGAGAGGACGGCGGCCGGCTCTGTGAGCGGCCGGAGAGAGTCGAGGAGGAGGGCGAGAACGAGGACGTTGACATGGAGGAGGAGGACGACGAGAACGAGCAGGACGACAACGAATGGGAAGAATGGGAGGAAGAGTACAACAGCGACGAAGGGTACGGCAGCGATGACAGGACGGACGACGACGAGGAAGAAAACATTGAGATAAATTAGAAAAAAAAAAAAAAAAAAACCCCACGAAAACACAAAAACAAAAACCAACACAAACCAAAACGAACATGATGTACCGATAAAATAAAGAAGGAGTACATTTAAGCGGCATTTTTTTATTTAATTAGTATAAAGACAAACCTGGACAATTAGAAAAAAAAAAAAAAGAGAAGCAATCTCTATTTATATCAATACAAAGAGACACGAATACAGAAATAAACAAATAAATAAGAAATAAAAAGAAAGAAAGTAGTAAGAATAGAAAATAAAAATGAAATAAAGATAAAATAAAAATAAATAAAAATAAAAGAAAAACATGACTGGAGAAGCTCGAGCCGAGCTTCGCCAGTAATGTGGGGGAGAATGTCACTCCCGAACATAATAAAATCTCCCGTGTGGCCCCGGTGACGTCACACCGCGAGAGCCCGGGAGACGCTGTCAGCCAGGAGAGATGCAGAGCAGCCGTCGGACAAGCCCGCGGAGAGCCACGAGGCACCATCCGACGGGATCGAGCGGCGGCTCGATCGAAGCCGAGCGACGCGCACGCGCAATAGCCAACACCAGCAAGGACTCGGAAGCACAGCGGCGCTGCCGAGCGGGCTTGCGGTGAAAGCACGCTCAAGGTCGAAGAAAGGCAAAAGCGAGGGAAAATCGGCCGCGCTGATTGGACAGGGATGACGACACTCCCATTGCACACGGCACCGATCGAGCACACTATTAGCTCAACGGATAACACCGGAAGACCGTCACTAACATAACGACCCGGGATTGGAGGGCAGAGAAGGAACAAGGCTCTTAGCCAATCAGAAAATTAATAATCGGGCAACCGCACGCCGACGCGAGTCCGCCAGAAATCTGCCAAACCGACGGAGTGGGAGTCGAAAATCGGGGTATAAAAGATGGCGGTTTCGGCAGTCGATCATGAGTGAACGATCTACCTTATCATCGGCCTACTCTCCAGGACTAAAAGTGAAAAGTGAATTAAAAGAGCCAGTGAAATAAGTGAAATAGAAATAAAATCTGTGGTGACTTGTACTTATAAAATCTGTGAACAGTGAACTTATAAAATTCGTACCGAAAACGGACTTATACATTTTCGTGCCGAATTTGAACTTATAAACATTATGTGCCAATGCGGAGTTATAACTTTTTGAGCCTGAGTGAACTTATAAAATTCGAGCCGAAAAAGGGCTTAAAAATCCGTGCCGATTTGAACTTGTGAAATCGGGCCGGCGCTAACTTATAAAAATCGGTGACGATTTGGACTCATAAAATTGGTGACGGTTTGAGGTGTAACTTCTCGTGCCAAGTGAACATATGCTAAGGGTGCCAGGTCGGACTTAGACATTTGTGTCAAGTGGAAACTTAGAACATTACAAGTAAGCAAGGCTGACTAGGACGCGCAAGTGACGTGAGCCAATCAAAGTGTCAGTTGTAGTGAACCGGTAAAGTGACCAAGGTGACCGTCAGAAAAGCCGTAAATATCACGGAGTAATATTCCAACGCCCAGGACCGGAGAAAGTCACATCCAGGGGTTCATTCACTCCCCCTGAAGGCTCCTATACCGACAAAACAAGGTAAAAACGTCTTGTCTCCATTTAACACCAATTGCAAATCGCGAAGCGAGCGAGCTGTCACCGACGATCGCCGTACCGTGACGTCACAGCTAGACAGCCGAGCACAGCGGCCAGCTGGACTTCGCGTCGACCGAGAAGCTGCCCGCGCATGCGTGATGCGGTTCACGCGAGAATCAATCTCTTTCGATTAAAAATCGCAACTTCAAATAGTAAGATAATACAATAAATAAAGACAATAATCGACAGCGAAAACCGGTGAAATAAGTTGAATTATATTCATTGTCCACTCGGTTATTGCCAAAGAGACGGTATATCGACACAAAACGGCCCTAGTCAAAGACAGCGGACAAGGGATTAAGTCATATTGAAAACTGTAACATTATAAATAAAGAATATTATTTAACCTTAAAAATCGTCTCTGACACACCAACCCATAATTCCTTAACGCTCGAGTCCACGAATCCGTCCGTTTGAGTGCCCTTTTCTCATAAGGAGGAGTACAAATACGATAAAATATTGTAAAGGGCATTTGCTCCTGTTACACTCTCAACACGATAAGTTTCGAAAAGCAAACGTCGTAGCTCGAGACTTGGCCAGCATGGCATCCGAAGTCTCTGGCGAAATGTATCTCCAACGCTTGAAAACTTTGACGGATTTAAGAAGTTGCTGGGAGAAAAACGAAGAGGCTTTGGTCCTGCCGATAATAAACGATACGATGATCAATAAAATAAACGAAACCGTCATTACTCTTACCGGGACACAAGAAAATGAAGAGATCCCAGCGATGAAGGACGGCGAAAACATGATACCGTTAACGATCCACGACGATTTAATTGATAAATCAGTCTTTGAACCTATTCAGATTAACGAGCAAGATCTGCCGAGCACAAGTTCCGGATAACGTAATCCAAACTTTGAAGAAAAAAACAAATGACACAAGCAATCGGAGAGAGTCATGTATTGGCCCAATCACCGTTGATTGATGGTAAAAACGAAAATGTTAGCTCTAGACAGTCTTTGGAAGATCTAAAAAACTCCAAAACCGATTTGACTACCTCACCGAGAGACTCACCGAAGGATACCGGACCAGATTTATCCGCTATTCGCGTACAGGTTGCGTTGAAGAGACGAGGACGTCCAAAAGGATCAGAAATCACAGCAATCGGCTTAAAGAAGAGAAAAAAAATAGAACCACCAAAACGGGTACAGGCGTTTTATCAAAAACGTGAAATCGAGAAAAAATTAATAATGATGAAGTGGTTCGTTGACAACGATATCGCGAATAATGCGCTGTCAAAAAATTACAAAATCCAAGAGAAAGATGTCGAAACTTTTCCGCAAAATGTATCCGATGCTGTTCTCGACGAAAACGTTAATTTGACAACCATAAAAAAATACTTCTCTGTCGATGCGTGGAAGGCCGTGATGAATGAAAAAAAGTAAAGAATGATTTGCAACAATTTATCTGTCCACAATGCGACGGAGATATCTACGAAAGTAGCGATAATGATTGTACGAAGAACGAGGTCATTGCTTGTGATTACTGCCTTCTGTGGTATCATATGAATTGTCTAAAGCTAACGCGTAAACCAAAAACGAATCTATGGATGTGTCCTCCATGCCGCCAAAACGAAAATGTATATAATACTGCGTATAAGATGTACGAATAGAGTATACACATTTTATATTTTTTCAAATGCATAATATAAAACTACTTTGATTGTTGGCTTATTTTAGATAAACAAATTTTTCGCCCTATTTACCTCCATTTTCGTCCCATTTATTTAATTTGTATTTCTTGCAATTCAATCCCATTTCCATTGGTCGGATGAATAAATTTTTCATATTGGTCCGACTCCAGACGGCTTGTGACTGCTTGGCTATCGGCGACCACCTGAGGCCGAGCCAAACACGATATTATTGACATAGAGTGAGATAGCGCGTGTGGCGGCGGCTTTATCATTGCCGCATTTCCACCGACGACGTTCGACTTCCGTCGTTCGGACGCTTCGCCGGCAACGGCGAATCAGAGTATGCGACAACTCGTCGCTACAGGGAAGGCGTGGCGACTACTCTACATTTTCCGGGGATCTCGAGAGTGCTACACGAGACTCGGCGTAGAAGAGACGTTTCTGACACGGGCTCCTTATACAAGCCTTTAACACCACGCCATATTAAAATTAATCTAATAAAAGACTGAACTTAAACTACAAAATCTCGTGTACCTGAAATCTTCATTTATACAGTCACACTAGCCTAGTGGAACCCCCACAATATTTTGGTGACCCCGACGTGATTATAAACGTGAGTAAAATTTTGGAGTAAAACTCGTGTTCGGTACCGGTAATTATTGCGCAACGTGCCTCGTGCTACGGTTGGAGCACCGCGAACGAACTTTTGTGCTATCGAACATTTTGAGACTTTCGTTAAACCGTTTTACTCCATATTTTTTATATAAACGCTTTGTGGGGAATCCCGCTGTATTTTTCTATTACTTCTTGACTGTGATCGGTATTCGGACAAACGGATAGAAGCAGTGTGCGACCGCGTGCGCGTATCCATCGTTATCTCGAGAATCTACGCTCAATCTTCGCTTTTTCTTGGGCGTGGATTTTACAAACGCTTCTCCGAATATCCTGCGCTAAATATTTTTGTGAAAATTCGCGCATCGGTACCGAAAATATGACTGATTGTAACGCCGAAGGGCCGGTCGAAATCCACATGTCTCGTATCGCGAAATTACCGCCATTTTGGAAACACGAACCGGCAGTGTGGTTTCTTCAAGTCGAAGCCGCTTTTGGAATCGCGCGTATAGCTGTCGACGAAACGAAATATCAATATTTACTCGCTAATCTCGATCCTACGGTTTTGCCTTTCGTTACCGATATAATCCGTAATCCGCCCGCGGACGGGAAGTACGAGGCTATAAAAACTCGAATTCTCGCGTCTTTCTCCGAATCGGCCGAAAGTAAGATCCGTAAACTGTTGAAAGGAGAGTTACTGGGCGATCAAAAGCCTACGCACTATCTTCAGCATATGCGAAATTTATCATCGGGTCAATGTGACGATACATTACTCAAATCGATGTTTCTTGAGAAATTACCGCAGCAAGTGAGCGCAATACTATCGGCTTCGAGCGAAACCGATCTGAATAAGCTCGCATTACTCGCCGATAAAATCATGGACCTTCAACGACCAGCGCACATCAGCGCGGTTAGCGATATATCGGAGAATTTCCAACGCGATCTGCTTAAGCGGGTCGAAGCCTTATCAACACGGTTCGACAAGTTCGTCAGCGGAAGCGGTCAACGATCCAAGGGCAAACAACGTGGTCGATCGAGGTCGAAGTCTCCTTGGCCGTCGAATAATAACAACAAGGGTAACAATAACAACAAGGGTAACGATAACAACAATGATAGTGCGAAAATGTGTTATTATCACCATAGATTCGGTGCTCAAGCGCGTAACTGTCATCGTCCGTGTACGTGGGTTTCTCAAGACAATAGTTCGGGAAACTAATAGCGTCGTCGCACATAGAGATGGTAAACGACGACGTTCCAAAACCTGACCCCCCTAAATCGTGCCGTCTCATAATTCACGACGAGAAATCCGGCGGAAATTTTCTTGTTGACACGGGGGCAGACATCTCGGTAATACCGCGTTCGAAAGTTGATGGTGTTGGATCGGTACCGGCCGAATATAAACTATACGCCGCGAACAATACCGTGATACACACGTACGGTCAAAGAACTTTGTCGTTGAACTTGAGACTCCGCCGTAACTATCCTTGGAAATTTACAGTCGCTGACGTGTCCAGGTGCATAATCGGAGCGGATTTCTTGGTTCATTTCGGACTTCTCGTCGATCTAAAAGGAAAACGATTGGTCGATAAAGAAACGAATCTTTCATCCATTGGCACTCTCTCGTACGAAGCTCACTCATCGATTTCGACTGTTGCAGGAGATACGCCTTTTCGTGATCTTCTCACCGAGTTTTGGCGATCACGAAGCCTTTTGTTTTTTCGAAGGTACCAACACACGATGTACAACACCACATCGTTACGAAAGGCGCTCCCATCGCGGAACGAGCTCGACGTTTGACGGGGGAGAAACTCGATGCTGCTAGATCGGACTTCAAACTCATGATGGAGCAGGGAATCTGTCAACGATCGGACAGTCAATGGGCCAGTCCTCTACATCTGGTCCAAAAAAAGTCGGGCGAATGGAGGTCTTGCGGGGACTATCGGCGACTCAACGGCGTCACCGAACCGGACAAGTATCCAATACCTCATTTGCACGATTTTACTCATCGACTACGCGGATGCAAAATTTTTTCGACAATTGATCTCACGCGCGCGTATTACCAGGTACCGGTCGCGCCTGAAGACAGATCAAAAACGGCCGTAATAACTCCGTTCGGATTGTTTGAGTTTAGTGTTATGCCATTCGGACTGTGCAACGCAGCACAAACTTTTCAAAGATTTATGGACACTGTCACACGCGATTTGGACTTCGTTTTTTGTTATATTGACGATCTACTCGTGTTTTCGAAAAATCGCGAAGAGCACGCGCGACATTTGCGTGTTTTATTCGAACGCCTAAGAGAATACGGTTTAACTATCAACGTCGCGAAGTGTGTTTTCGGTAAAGGAGTTGTGCGGTACTTAGGGTTCGAGATCGACGAGTTCGGAACTCGTCCTCTCCCCGATCGGGGAGAGGACGAGTTCTCGATTATCGCGATTCTCGATTATAAAAAGCCGAATAACGTCTCGGAACTTCGTCGGTTTCTCGGCATTTTGAACTTTTATCGTCGTTTTATACGCAACGCTGCTCGATCTCAAGTGTTGTTAAACGGTTATCTCGTGGGCGCGAAAAAGAACGACAAACGTCCGATCGTTTGGACTGAAGAATCGGAAAGAGCATTTTTCGAGAGTAAAAGGCAACTCGCCAACGCATCCCTTCTCGCTCATCCTCTCGAGAGCGCCTCACTTGCCCTTCAGACGGACGCGTCTGATACGTCAATGGGTGCCGTTCTCGAGCAATTTTGCAACGGAAAATGGGAGCCGCTCGGTTTTTACTCGAAGAAGTTATCAACAGCTCAATCGAAATATAGCACGTATGATCGCGAGCTACTTGCTATTTTCTCAAGTCTAAAATTCTTTCAGTTCATGATCGAAGGACGCCCATTGTTGATAAAAACGGACCACAAACCAATCGTCTTTGCGTTCAGACAACGTAGCGACAAAGCATCACCGCGTCAGCTCCGTCAACTGGATTATATTGGGCAGTTTACAACGAACATCGTCCACGTGACCGGTGCCGATAATGTGGTCGCTGACGCTCTTTCGAGAGTTGAAGCTATCTACATGCCGACGTTTTTCTCTACCGACGACCTCGCCGAAGCTCAATCAACGGACGAAGAGCTACAGAATTTGCTCGAGTCAAATACGTCTCTGGACCTCCGACCATTGCGAGTCGATAACACCGACAAAACGGTTTTCTGCGATCTTTCGAATGGTGACGTGCGACCGTACATCCCGAAGTCGCTGCGAAGACGCGTTTTTGACGCAACCCATGGACTTTCTCATCCCAGTGGCCGCGCAACGAAGAGCATCATTCAGCGAAAATTTGTATGGCCGTCGATGAGAAAGGATATCATCGAATGGGCTCGAACTTGCCTACCTTGCCAACGAAGCAAAGTGTCACGATACAATCATAGCGTGCCAAAACATATTCCGGTACCGGATGACCGCTTTGGTCACGTTCATATTGACATCGTGGGACCTTTGCCGACATCGAGAGGCTATCGCTATTGCCTCACAATCATCGATCGATTTACAAGGTGGTCCGAGGCTATTCCGATTCACGATATCACAGCCGATACTGTCGTCAACGCGTTTTTCGCGTGTTGGATTTCTCGCTATGGCGCGCCCGTTACGATCACCACGGATCGCGGATCGCAATTCGAATCGGCGTTATTCAACGCGTTGCTTAAATTCGTCGGATGCGAGAGGATTCGAACTACCGCTTACCACCCAGCTTCGAATGGGATGGTGGAACGATGGCATCGTTCTCTCAAGTCAGCGATAATGTGTCACGAGACTACCGAGTGGGTGGACACACTTCCTATCGTTCTGTTAGGCCTGCGGACGAGTCTAAAGGAAGATATTAAAACAACATCCGCTGAATTGGTATTCGGTACCACTCTACGAATCCCGGGAGAGTTTCTCGTCGACATCGAGGGAAATGACGAACAGCAAATCTACGTCCAGCGATTGCGCAGTTTTATGCGTGGAATTCGACCGGTTCCGACAGCTCATCACTCGCGAGTTAAACCGTTCGTACATAAAACTTTGTATGATTGTTCGCACGTATTTTTGAAAAACGACGCAAAAAGGTCCCTCGAACAGCCGTTCGAAGGCCCATACAAAGTTGTCGAACGTGTATCCGACATTCTATTCAAAATTCGAATTAATAACGAGTCTGTTACAGTGTCAACGGATCGTTTGAAACCAGCTTTCGTCGAGGCGTTGCCTCTGTTACAGCAGGAAGAGACGGTACCGAGCCAAGGATCATCACGGGACGACGGGCTGTCTAGTCAAGGTCACGTTCATTCTCCAACAACACAGTTATCGGCACCTTCGTCGCCGATACAGTCATCGGTACCTTCATCGTCAACACGATTTTCAACGCCGTCGACTTCAGCGCAGGCATCTTCATCGTCGTCGTCTCGGATTGCGCAACAAACAACACCATCATCGAAACCCACTAGTCAATATTTAAAAAAAAAACAAATTCCATTCCTAAAAAAATAATTTCCATCCCTGTTGCTGCTCCCTCATTAACTCCTCGTCCTGACGCACCACCTCGGACGTACGCTGGCCCAAGAAGCCAGAAAAACGTACATTTCGCAACCTAGCGCGGTTGCTTGGAGGGGGGTAGTGTGGCGGCGGCTTTATCATTGCCGCATTTCCACCGACGACGTTCGACTTCCGTCGTTCGGACGCTTCGCCGGCAACGGCGAATCAGAGTATGCGACAACTCGTCGCTACAGGGAAGGCGTGGCGACTACTCTACATTTTCCGGGGATCTCGAGAGTGCTACACGAGACTCGGCGTAGAAGAGACGTTTCTGACACGGGCTCCTTATACAAGCCTTTAACACCACGCCATATTAAAATTAATCTAATAAAAGACTGAACTTAAACTACAAAATCTCGTGTACCTGAAATCTTCATTTATACAGTCACACTAGCCTAGTGGAACCCCCACACGCGCGATGCAAGTGGCGCCACCTTCCACGATCGAGCAGCGGCTCGATCGATATCGAACCGAGCGCAAGCGCAGACGAAAGATCGGAAGCACCGCGGCGCTGCCGAGCGGGCTTGCGGCGAAAGCACGCTCAAGGTCGAGGAAAGGCGAAAGCGAGGGAAAATCGGCCTCGCTGATTGGACGAAAGTGACGACACTGAATTTGCACACGGCACCGACCGAGCAGATTGAGAGCACACCATTAGCTCAGCGGGTAACACCGGATGATCGTCACAGCAATACCGACACGGTATTGGAGGGCAAGGGGAGCTCCCCGCGGAGAACCAATCATAAAAATTAATATGCACGGATCGCACGCAGACGCGAATCCGCCAAAACCCTGCAGAACCGACGAAGAAGGGGAGCAAAATCGGTATATAAAAAGGTGTAACAGAATGGCTATGCGGGTATAAATGATTGATGAGAAGTGATATATATATTCGTATGGTTTATTAGTCGCAGCGGATAATTGTCGAGAGTTACGGAGAGTGTACCGGTCGAGAGCTCAGGCTGGACTGATGAAGCGGGCGTGAAGCTGAAGGCTTCGCGCTCGCTGTTACAAAGAAATGAATGAGTAGTCGAAGAGGCAAGGGATGTTTAGTCTAAGCTAGATATGCGGACGCTCACGGCGGTCCGGGTGCGCGATAGCCTGAAGGGCTTCTTTGAAGAGCGTATCGAACGGAAACTCCGTATCGATACGCTCGAATAAATATTCAAAGTTAAAAAGATGAAATTGTTAGGCTGGGGCCGTTACACTCCCCCTCCAGAGAAAACGATGCCCCCGCATCGGATGTTAAACAAAATTTACATTTAATAATTCGTTGTTAAGTGTGATTTTATATAAATGAAAAGTTTTGGGGGTTTTTGTTTTTTAAATATTTTCATTTTTGTGTAATTTGTGTTATGTTGTGTAATGTTTTTTGAATATGTGTTTTGGTTGTTATTTGTTGATTGTTGGTTGTTAATGATTGAAGAAGTCCTGGTTGTTGATTGTTGAAAACGTAAAGCTCCTGGTTGTTGTTGAAATTGGTTTGGAGGATTATCCTCTGGTTCTGAAGTTGATTTGCGGCACACTCGTTGTCGCTCTCAAGTGGTTGGTGGTTGTTAATATCTGTAACTAAATAAAACTTTTAGTTGTTCGTGTTAGTGGGAATGGTTTGGTTAAGTTGGATGGGTTTAAATTTGGTGCTAAAAATGGTTAAGAAAAAAAAAATAATTAAAATGTTGTCCTGTTTGGTTCGGTTGGTGAAGTTCCATGTTTTTTTTCAAAATATTTAAACTTGTCCGTTTTGATGGATTTCGGTTTCTCCTTGGTTGTATTTCGTTTCTCTATTTCCTGGTATTTCCGTCATAAATTTCGAATTTTTATGGTATTGTGCCTGTAACATTCTAAGTTCTAATTAGTCGTGGTTAGTGGGTTAGGTATGTTATTTGGATGTGGTTTGTTGGTGAAAGATGGAAGTTGTTTCTGGAATAGGTAAAATAATAAACACGAATATTGATATTATATAAAAGGATAGCGTATATTGATTAAAAAAAACAAAGCAAGATATATATATGGAAGGGAATGAGGTACACAATAAAATAAAATAGAACAGAATAAAAATAAACTCAAAATGAAAACAAAAGCAAAATAAACTAAAAAGATTTTCCTTTCTCTTTTTTTTTTAAATTAAAAAAAAAAGTATCCTCATATCTTTCCCTCTCTCCCTTTTTTTTTTGGTTTTTTTTCTTTTTGGCCTCAGCCCGCGCGACGCGCGCCGCGTGCACGCTTATGTATGTGTTTACGGTTATTTTTGTAGATTTTTTTGTATATGGTTATTTATTAATGTAGGAGTATGAATGTTGTGTATAAGAATGTTTCATTTATTGGTTAGGTCCTATTGTGTGTCTGTGTCCAATCGTCGTTTTTTGTTTGGTCCTAATTCCGTTTTTAATTCAGCGAGGAAAATGTTCGACTGAACTCTGTTTTTAATTTTTCGGAGGGACTCCAAGTTTTGGGCGTCGATCCACTTGAATCCGTCCCCCATTTGTAGTTTTGTCGGGTCAAAATTTGGTTCGTTTTTGTCGTCCGTTTTGTCGTGGTTTGTTTGGGTTGTTGCGTCGTTGGTTTTTTCGTTTGTATTGTTTGTGTTTTGAGTATCTATGTTGTTTGTGTCTTTGGTTTCTGCGTCTTTTTCTGTGTCTTTCTTCGTGACTTCATCTTTTGTGTCTTCTTGTTCTGTGTTTTCTTCTTCTGCGTCTTCATCTTCTGTGTCTTCATCTTCTGTGTCTTCATCTTCTGTGTCTTCATCTTCTGTGTCTTCATCTTCTGTGTCTTCTTTTATTGGTGGTGGTGATCCCTCGGGTGTGTGTGGTGCGTAGTCCGGTGTTGGTTGTTGTTGTTGTTGTTGTTGTTGTTTCAACAAATAGGCGACACATTTGTTAATGTGCGCCGTTAGTCGGTCTGCCGGGAACACGCAACAACATATCGGGCATCCCGTGTGGCGTGATCCCAAATTTGCCGTGCGTTTCCGTAGTTCAGCGTAGCATCTGGCCGTATGGTCGGCCACCTTATTCGCCTTCATTTTCTTCGGGCAGAGGAGGCATTCGATTTTTGCATTCGGTATGAATGCCGATGCTGATGCCGATGGCTGATGTCCGTCCATTATTGCTGTTTTTTTTTTTTTGTTTGTTGTTGTCTGTTTTATCTGTCAGGTATGTATGTATTTGTTGAAATAATAATATAATAGTATTAAAAAAAAAATAATAGTTTTAAGCCATGCATAATGTGGTTAAATTTAACTGTGTACTGTGTGATAAAGAGAGTAGTGTATAGTAGATCCTTTCTTAGTAAAGGTATATGCAGATAGATAAGGATATATTGGATTATTATTTATTATTATGATTATTATTTTTTGATAATTTGCCGTATTTTTCCTCTTTTTTTTTATGGTAGTGCGTTGCGATCGTGGTATGTCAGCACGTAGATCGGTCTACGGGCTAGTTGGGGTGGATGGTCTGTAATGATTGCGACCTCCCTACAATCGGTAACTGGTTGTTGCTGGGTTTCGACCAACTCTATCGGTTGCCTATGATAGACAACGGTCGGTTCGGGAGCCTCATCGGCTTGTTGTCGTGTTATCGTTTTTTGTTTTTTTGTTACGCAAGATACAATTTTGTATATGCTAGATATTTTTCCGAATAGGGAGAATTTCCATCCGACTGCCAGTAGCAGCATAATGGAACCTAAAGAGATCCCGCTGTACTTTAGCATGGTTTCAAGTGTAGAGAGTCTATGGTTCATGTAATGGGTTTTCGAAATTTCTCTTGCTTTTGATATAACAGTTTTTAATGCTACTTCGTTTTTTGTTAGATCGTCGTGTATCGAATTTGAATTTGATAGGCCTGTAAGAGTTTCTGTTTCTGTTATGATTTCCGTGTAATTTATGTTTTCCATATTTTCCATTGATTTTTGTATCATTGCCGTAATGTTCAAGATCGGTGTGTGTGCGAATTTTATTTCGATTGACGATTTTATTTCTATCGAAGGAGTTAGTGTTGTTGTGCGAGTTTTTACTCGACAGGTTGGTTCGATTTGTAGTATTCCAGCGTTTTCTACTGTTTTGATAATTGATTCGTGGTTGTCACAAAGAAGATATAAGGTTTCGGGTTTTGGAGCTGCGAATAGCCATGCGTTTGCGTTTCGAATTTTTTTCCAATAGGTTTGTTTTAGTGTTTTTAGTCTAATGTCGCATGATTCCAGATCGCTGAATTGCGGGTTGACGAGAAGTTGTACCTCGCACTCAGTTTCGTCGTTGATCTGTGCTATTGGGTAGATTTGTTTGCAGATGTATCGATTAACTGCGAATTTACATTCGTCCTCGTTTTCTAGGTTAAAATAGCTGCTAAAGTCTTCAGAGACGGCGGTATATTGAATTGCCGGTTTAATGTACGCGAATCTCGCGCCTTTCGCTGTCGAGAGTTGGCGTACCGGAACAGATAGATGTTGGTATAATTTGTATTGTGTTAGGTCCAAAAGAGGAATTTTGATAACGTAGATAAGTCGTTCTCCGTTATGGAACGCTGTGAGCTCGATTATTTTTGTCAATTCTGGTACGTATTCCGCGCTGAGTGGTATAGGGAATATTGTGTTTGGTGTTGATTTTCGGATCGCTTCTGCGCAAGTCAGTATTTTTTTGGTCGAGAGTATTTCTGGGTGTATTTGACCCATTTTGGCGAAGAGCACGGCGTTTGTTAGCGTCTCCAAATCAATTTCGTACTGGATAAGGGATTCGTCGACTAAGCTGGTGAATGTTATGAGTCTCTGAATAATGTGTAGTTCGTGTTGGAGTGATGCTTGTGCCAGTTTTATTTCTCGTATTTCGGTTCTTACGCTTTCCGCTAGTGAAGTGATTTGTTTTTGAGCGAAGTTAAAACCTGATTTGATTATGTGTGTTTGATTTTGTACGATTTCTGCCAATTCGACAGTGCTGTTTGCTAATGCGTTTATTTGCGAGTCTATTTTGTTTGCGTCGTCACTGTCCATGGTACCGAAAAGTATTTTACTGATTTTCCCTATGAATTCTAATGGTGTTCGTTTCCTACGTTTTCCGGTTGAGTTTATCTGAATAGAAGGGATCAATTCTTCCAGGGTCGCTTCTACGTTAGCGATGTTCTTTAGTCGTGCTCGTACGTTCTGTAGTTGTCCTCTTGTTAAGCAATGTCCTTCTAAGGAGTAGCAAAATGCGCTAGCGGCATCGAGGTTTTCCTCTATCTGTTGTCGTCTGGAAGCGAATCCGCGTGTGTCTATATGCGTGATGAGCGTCCATGTTGTGTGGTACGAATGGAGTGAGCCCAAGGATTCTGAGTAGAGTCCAGGGTTTTTCGTCAGTGGTGTAATTTTGAAGGCGTCTGGTGCGGACGCCCCTACGTAATTGGCGTGGCATCTGCAACATATGCCAGTTTTATTTTATCTACGTGTAAAGTTTTTGTCGTATTGTCATCTAATTGTATTTTAATGTTGCGCCTATTTGGAATTTCTACAATTTTGTATGGGCCTAGCCAGTCCTTATCAAATTTACTTGTTTTGCGTTCGTTCTTTGCGAGAACAAGTTGGCCTATTTGGTATTCCGGTTCGACGGTTCTTTTGTCGTAGTATCTTTTGGTTCGTTCTTTGAACTTGATCGCTTTTTCTAAAGCGAGTTCCTGAATGTTTCTAAGATTTCTTGTTAGGTCTGTCATGTAGTCGTCGTAGGTTATGATTTTTTCGGGTGGTGGGAACTCTGAAGGTGTTCGAGCTCTCCTACCGAATACTAATTCGTATGGGGTGAACCCTGTACTTTCGTGTATACTGGTATTATATGAGAATGTTGCGAACGTTAGCAGTTCGTCCCAGTCTCGATTACTGTCGATAAAATGTTTTAGGTATTCCACAAGAACATGGTGACTGCGTTCAATCGCACCGTTCGATTGTGGGTGATATGCGGTTGTTCTATGCTGCTTAATCTGAAACAGCTGCGCAAAATCTCTGAACATTTCCGACATGAAGTTTGTACCTTGGTCGGTTAATATTGCGCGAGGTGCGCCGAAAGTCGATATTAGCGTCTTACAAAGCGCTCTCGCTACGTCTATTGACGTTTGATGTTTTAGTGGTACTGCTATACTGAATTTACTGAATAGATCGAGCATAGTTAGTATGTACGTATGTCCATTTTTTGTTTCGCGTAATGGACCTACAATGTCGATGGCTACTTTATCGAAGGGTTGCGCTGGTGTGTCCGTAATAATCATTGGAGCTTTATTTTTTACCCGGACCAGTTTGTTTTTCTGGCAGTCGAAGCAGTATCGAATGAACGTTTCTACGTCCTTTTTTAATCCTCGCCAGTAGTACTGCGAGAGAATGCGCTGGTAAGTTTTCGTTACGCCTTTGTGACCTCCGACTGCGGATCCGTGTAGTTCTCTGATGATGTTTTGCCTATTTTCCTGATCTGGAACGGTTATAAGACCTTCGCATAGCCTAAAGGTAATGTTTGAGTTGATCGCAAGTACTCGTAGGTATCCTTTGATATTAGACCACAAAAATGTATCGATGATTTTCGGGTCTTTGGATAGAGTACAGGATGTGATTTCGTTTTCTACTAGAGTCTGTACAAGATTTTCTAGACACTTCTGGATCGTGAGTGTACTAGTTGCGTCTGTCGATTTGTTTTTGCAAATTATCGTAAAGTATCGTAGCGTTTTGTCGTGTGTGACGAAAATATGTCCGATTCCGGGATTGGACTGCGAAAATACCGATTGGGTGAGTTTACCCTTTTCCGCAAGTATTTTTGAAACCATTGTGTCCATGACACCGTCGGCTGACAAGAAGTGAGCTATATTATCTTCCTGCGCTAGGATGTTTTCCTGCGTTACCACGATATTATTTTTTAGTTGTACGTCTTCTGTTATCGTTGATCCCCTTGTTGCTGGTGGAGTTTGTAGTGTTAGACGTTTTCGTTGATATTGCGATGGTTGATACGCTGAATCGTTGTCAGAATCACTTTCTGACGATGGCGACATTTGATGGTATTGGTTTGTTAATGCTTGTTCTGGGTTTCGGTTTGATATAATTGGTCGCGATTCGTCTGATTTCGAATCTGTTGTTTCGTGTGGAATCCATGTTGGTGATCTGAATGTTGGTTCGATGTCCATTGATGGTGTGCTGTCGTCGATTTGCTGTGAGCACCCTGGTATGGCGACTGATTGTTCTGGTGTATAGTCGTCAATTTGCCATGAGCACCCTGGTATGGCGATTGGCTGTTCTGGTGGAGTACTCGGCACTGTGTTTGGCTGTTTGATTTGTGGATCGATGGTTTGTTCCATCGGTGGTGTTTTATCGGGAGTGTTCGTGACTTTTGAGTCCCAATAGTCCTGTGTCATTTCAGGTGACATTGGCACAGGTGATTGTGTTTTTAATTGTGCATCCTCAGGATCTGGTTGGGTTGGAGTTTCTGGTATTATATCGTCGGTGTAAGTTACTCTGGAGTCCCAATATTCTGTTGTTAATTGTGGTGATGGTTGTGGATCTGAGTCTGATGATGTTGAATGCGGAAGTTGGAATCGAGTTCTTGTTTCTCGTTGTGGATTTTTTGTTTTGCGGGTGCTGCGCGTGATTTTAGAATCCCAGTATTCGTCTGTCACTTCGGGTGACAGATTCTCAGGATCGTTTAAGTTTTTCGTAGTTGGTAGGTTTTTGGGCTGAGTATCGGGTATTTTCGATTGTTTATTTGCCAACCTTTCACTACGCCTAGTCGGTTCTTTTGGCGTCTTTTTTGTTCGCTTTTTGACTGGTTCGGGCAATCGTTTCTTCGGTTGCTTTGATTTCGCAGTTTCCCGAGATTCTAAAGTTGCGGGTGGTGAACGGAAGTTCGGTGGTATCGTCCGTTTTTCGCTATTTTCGTCTTTCCGTAGATCGTTGGGTTTCTGTGCCGGAACTGAGGGTGGTGACCTAAAGGTCGGCTGGACAGGTGGTTTGCCAGCGTTCTCGTTCTCGGATTCCGTTTCGTGTTCCGTGTGGTTTTCCTTATTTTTCGCCTTTTGGTTGTCGTTCTTATTTTTGGATTTATTGGTTTTTTCGCTTTTGTCACCGTATAAGTGGCCGGTTGCCCCGTCAGGGCTGACTTTTTCACGAAACTCGTTTTTGTTTAGCTGCGATAAGCTTTCTATTTTATTTGGCCTCGTTGGGCTTTCTGCTTTTTGTTGCCTCGATGGGCTTTTTGTTTTTCGTGGCCTCGTTGGGCTTTCTGCTTTTTGTGGCCTCGTTGGGCTCTTTGTTTTTTGTGGCCTCATTGGGCTCTTTGTTTTTTGTGGCCTTGTTGGGCTCTTGTTTTCCTGCTCTTCTTCCGTTGTACTATCGTCTATGTCTGTATACTTATATTTTGTTTCAGTATCATCTCGTTTCCTAATTTGTTTGCGTGGTTGTTGCCTATTTCCTTCGTCGTCCGTTGTATCTACTGGACGTTTGGAGAGTCGCCATTGTGGTTGCGTATTCTCCTTTGAGTTCAGCTCTTCAACTATTTTCTTTATTGGTTGAATGAGTTCGCCTTCGTTGTCGGATAATTCCGAGATTGATGTTTCGGTATCTATTATTAAATCGTTTTTTGTGGGTACACTCTCCGTTTTTTGTTTTGATTTTGTCCTTTTTGGTGGTTGGTTCGTTTCTTGTTGGGTTTGTTTCTTCTGTTTCGTTACTAGTTCCATTGATTCGTCAGAGTCTGATTGGTATGTTCTCTGATACGCGGCTTGGCTGTCCTCCGATTCGTCGGTCGACAGTCCCCAGGTGTTTCGTTTTTTCCTAGGTGCTGGGTTTCCAGAACCCGTGTCGGTTGTTGACCGTCCGCGAGTCTGATGCGGCGGTTCGGGAGACAGTTTTTGCTTTTTTGTCTCCTGATGTTTTGCGTTTTCAGATGAACTCTCCTCGCGTTGCCTGATTGGCATGATTTCCGCGGGATTTCTCGAAAGAGCGTCAGCAACGACGTTCAATTTTCCGGGTTTGTGTACGATATCGTAATCGTACCCGTTCAGGATTATTTGCCATCGTTGTAGCTGTTGCGGGATATCGGGTTTGTTTTTTATGTACGTTAACGCTCTGTTGTCCGTAACGAGCGTAAAGCGTTTCCCGTATAAGTACATTTTGAAGTACTCTACCGCATTTACTATTGCGAGTAATTCTTTTTTCATCGCGTCGTACGCGATTTCAGTTTTTTTCAATGCTCTCGAGTAGAACGCTATCGGATGGTCAAAGTCACCGTGTTTTTGACTAAGTACCGCGCCTATTGCGTAGTCTGACGCGTCCGTGGTGAGAGTGCAAGTTTTGTCGAAATCCGGATATTTTAGAACCGGTCGTTCGACGATTCTTGCTTTTAGGTACTCGAATACCGATTGGCATTCGTTTGTCCATACAAATTTTTCGGATTTTTTCAGTTGTACTGTTAGTGGAATAGCAATCTTCGCAAAGTCGCGGATAAACCGTCGGTAGTATCCAGCGAGTGCGACAAACTGCTTAATTCCTTTTTTGTCTTTCGGTATCGGAAAGTTTTTTACTGCGTGGATGTTGTGAGTATTTGGTCTAACGCCATCTGAGGATATGATGTGTCCCAAATAGGTCACTTCTCTGTTTAGGAAGTGGCATTTCTCTGTTTGTAGCGTTAGCCCCGCTGAAGTTAAGCGTTTTGCTAAGGCTTTGAATTTGTTTTCGTGTTCTGTGATGTCTCTTGCGTATATGACTATGTCGTCTAAATAGACGAATAAGTCTGTGCCTTGTAGTCCGGATAGTACGACATCCATCAACCTCTGAAAGGTTGCTGGCGCGTTTTTGAGTCCGAATGGCATTCGATGGTACTCGTAATGTCCATTCGGGGTTGAGAAAGCTGTTTTATGTTTATCAGCTGGGTGCATCTCGATTTGATAGAAACCGGACGCCAGATCGAATGTCGAGAAGTAACGGGCGTTACCCAACTGGTCCAATATATCAATGATATTTGGGAGTGGGTACGCGTCTGGCGTGGTTTTATCGTTGAGTTTTCGGAAGTCTATTACGATTCTCCATTTTTTGTTACCTTTCGAGTCTGGTTTTTTGGGAACGACCCAAACTGGAGAATTGTAAGGAGAAAGGGATGGTTGTATGATTCCCTTGTCTAGCATATCGTTGACCTGATTTTGTATCTCCTTTTTGTGTACCTGTGGAAACCTATATTGTTTTGTGTTGATTGGTCTGTCATCCGTTGTATGGATCTCGTGTTTTGTTAGTGTCGTATGACCTAGCCGATCTCCGGGTAAACAAAATAGATGTTGATATTTTGAGACCAATTCAAGCACGTGGTCTCTCTCTGTTTCGTTAAGGTGATCCAGTTGTAGAAGTGCTCGAAGGGCTTCGAGCCTGGATTGACCGTCTAATTGTATCGAGCACACCTCCGCACGGTTCTCATTTTGAGAACCGTGGTAGTCGCTCAATGTGAGATTATTGATTGGTTTTTTCGAGATTGCCTCTACCGGGATTAGCTCAACTGTCGGAATTTCTAGATTAATTTCGCAATTGTGCGAATTAATCGCGCAAAGATACGCGATTCCGTTGGTGTTTTTAACGAGCGCGTTACCCAAGTAAAGACGACAACCTACGTCCATTCTTGGGATATATCCCTCTTCGAGATCGGTTGGTTTTAGTCTGACAGGTACAATAAGCTTTGACCTGCCAGGTATTGTTACTCGTTCGAAGCTCTCGAACGGAATTCGATAGCCAGCGAATGTTATGCAGGCTTCGCTATAAAGAATATCGGCTGGAGTCCCCCTGAAGAAGACGTCGCCGAGTATAGCGTCCTGCGTAATCGGGAAAAAGTCTTCCACCAGGTGGAACTCGACTTTAAATTCTTTAATTCTCAGGTAGCATCTACCGAGTGTTTTTGCTGTACCGTCTGTTATCCCGTTAAGCTCGTATATTAGCGTCGGATCCACTTCCGTACGCAAGCCTAGGAATGATTGTTTTAACAGGTTTATTTCCGCTCCAGTGTCGGCGAGAAACAAAGCCTGTTTAGTGAATAGGTTTGGGGACTCTTAGGTCACCGTTGGTGGTCTGTGCCGGCGCGACAATCCTAATTTAATTGTCGCTTTTCTAATAGTTATACTACCGTCTGTACTTTTTACATGATTAGTACCTACATATCTTATAAGTTCGGTTTCGATTTGCGCCTTGTTTGCGTCTTTTATTAATTTGTCGTTGACGAGCGCTCCGGTGTCCTGCCTCCCGTCGCGCTGTCGCGAGAGGCGGATCCCCCGTTTTTTTGGAGTACGCGCTCGAAAATCTGCTCGATTTGCGCTGCATCGAGGCTCGACTGGTGGTCTGATTTTCGCGAGTTTCGACCATTGCTTGGGTTCTGTCTTTCTCGCGAGTTGTCTCGGCTATTTCGATCACGCGAATTGTCCCGATTATCTCGGTCGCGTGAGTTATTACGATAATTACGCTCTTGCGAATTGTTTCGGTTGTTTTGATCGCGCGGATTGCTTTGTTGCGGGATATTTTGGTAATTGCGGTCCCACGAGTTGTTCTGTTGTGGGTTATTTTGGTAATTGTAGTCCCACGAGTTGTTCTGTTGTGGGTTATTTTGATAATTGCCCGAGCTGTCACGATAATTTTCGCGTGAATTGTCCCGATAGTTATTTCGCGGATTATTGTGGTAGTTTCCGCGGGAATTGTTTTGGTAGTTTCCGCGTGAATTGTTACGAAAACCCCCGCGTGAATTATTTTGATAATTCCCGGGTGGTCTGTTTTGATAGTAGCTGGGCGAATTATTCTGATAATTACCGCGTGAATTATTTTGATAACCGCCACGAGTATTGTTCTGGAGATTTCCGCGAGAACCGTTTCGGAAATCTCCCGGCGAGTTGCTACGGTATTGGCGGCTGTTAATGCGTGTATTCGTGTTTTCGCGAAGTTGTTGCACGGCGTAGCATTCCGATGTTGAATGCGTTGGGTTTTCGCGGTGGATTTCGCAAAATTTAAGTCCCCTGTCGGAACTCTGAGTAAATCGGACCCTGGCTTTTTCTGGACTTTTATCCCTGGTTTCCGATTTGTCGCGTTTTGATGTTTGGTGCATAGCTTGCCTACGAATGAGTTCATTTTCGATGTTTAATGCCTCATCGATCGCTTCTTCGAGGGTTAGAAAATTTTTTGACATGATGACATTTCCGATTTGGTCGGCTAATCCGCGAATGAAAGTTCTGATCACTGTTTGCCTCGCTTCGTTTATTCGTCCAATTAGGTAAGCCTGTTGGGCTTCTGCTCGGTAAACTTCTTTTAACCTATTCTCGATTCGATTCGCGATTTTTCGCGTACGCGTTGCGTAGATGAGAACGGATTCGCTGTAATTTTGTGTGTTTGATTTTAATTCGGTTTCGAGATCCGATAGTTCGACTGGTTTGTCGAAAGCGCTCTTGAGATCTCCCAAGAGTGAATCTAATGTGTTGTAATTTTTTGAGTCGGTAATATCGGCGGCAACTCCCGACAGTTTGAGTTGAACAATTGTCAGAAATTGCGCTCGATCGTTCTCTATTACTAATTTCGCAGCATTTTTACATGCGCGTATAAAGTCGTTGAGTGGCACATTTTTGCCGTCGAAGTTTGGTACAAGATTTTGTACGTCAAGGAGCTTCATTGTGTTGGGTACGAGATTATCGTTGTTTTCGTTGGGCATTCTTACCTTTAATTTCTCGGCTAATGTCGAGCGGAAAAAACTATTCGCGCTACTTGTTCGTGTGCGCCGAGGCCGTTTCGGCGGACTTATTTTTAATTTTTTGTAAAATTAAGAAAAAAGAAATGTTATATATTTTTTTTTTCCTTTTTTTTTTTAATTTATTTGTCTGATATATAGCAAAAATAGCTATTAATTATTATTGTATTGTATTGTTGTATAGTATTTATTGTTGTTTAGTTTTCTCCATTATCACTACTAGGGGTTGCAAATTGTTACAGGGTTTCACTCAGGAAACCGCAAGAAAAATGTGAAGTTAATACTTTCCATTTTGGTTTTTTTTTTGTTTTTCTCTTTTTTTTTTTTCCTAATGTATAATCGTTTGTCTGTTTCCGAGTTTTTTTTTTTTGTTGTTGTTAAAACAAAAGTGTATTTATTTAATTTATTAATTATTATTTGTGTAAACAAATTATTTATTTTATTTATATGAAAAGGAATTATTTATGTGCATATATATTCGCTGCCGTCATGTTTGAGGCGCGTTGTCTGAAAATATCACTTCTTTTTCCCCTTTTTTTTTTAAATTATTATTATTGAAAGTAATTAGGAAATTGTTAGGAATTTGTTGCATGTGTGTGTGTCGCATGCTCTCGACGGTCGTACGCCACTGACACGCGTCGCGCCAGCTGTCGGCGCTCGGTTCCCGCGGGATACTGATTCTTCTTTTGAGAAAAAGTATTATGTATTTATATTGTTTTCCTTTTTGAGAAAAAATAATTCTGCTACGCTTTTTTTTTTTTTTAAATAGAACAAAATATGTATATATATATATAAGTTGGTACTCACATTACCACGATGATTGCAAATAATAGTTGCATAGATTTTCCTTTCCTTTTTCTTTATTATTATTTCCTGTTTCGTCCTTCCTTCCTTCTATTGTGTATTTTTTTTTTTACGTCCTTCCTTCCTTCCTTCTATTCTTTGAAATTTTTCCGGTGGTGGATGGTGCGTCGGGGGCGGACAGGGTCGCGTCGGTGTGGCGGATCACGGCCGTGGCGGATCGATGACGGCTCGCTGCTGATCACGTCGGCCGCTTCGTTGCGCGAGAACTTTCGGCGGTCGGTAACCCCGATGCCGCTCGCTCGTTCGCTCCGCACACTCCGTGCACTCTCACTTGACACTCACTATTGTTTTTTTTTTTTTTAATTATTATTATTAAATGTATATATATTATTAAGGAAATGTTTATATATGCGCTTAATATCTAGGCTATTATTTATAGAGTGTCTTGTCACTATATTGTTTCTTCCCTTCTCTTTTTTTTCCACTTTTTCGTGTCTCTTTTTTTTTGTTTTCTCTGTTGTTTAAGCGTTCACTATTTGGGATTTTTTCCTTTTTTCACTGTTCGTTGTTTTTTTTTTTTTTTTTTACTCAGTGTCACTGTTCGTTGTGTTTTTGTTTCACTGTTTTTCACTGTTGGTTTTGTTTATTCGTGCGAGCGCGGCTCGAGCACGGTTGTCGCGTCAGGGTGAAAAATCTTTTTTTTATTTTTGAAAGAAAAAGATTTTTTTTTTTTTAGTGTGGACGTGTTTGCGTGGTAGCGCCACTTCTGACACCATGTAACAGAATGGCTATGCGGGTATAAATGATTGATGAGAAGTGATATATATATTCGTATGGTTTATTAGTCGCAGCGGATAATTGTCGAGTGTTACGGAGAGTGTACCGGTCGAGAGCTCAGGCTGGACTGATGAAGCGGGCGTGAAGCTGAAGGCTTCGCGCTCGCTGTTACAAAGAAATGAATGAGTAGTCGAAGAGGCAAGGGATGTTTAGTCTAAGCTAGATATGCGGACGCTCACGGCGGTCCGGATGCGCGATAGCCTGAAGGGCTTCTTTGAAGAGCGTATCGAACGGAAACTCCGTATCGATACGCTCGAATAAATATTCAAAGTTAAAAAGATGAAATTGTTAGGCTGGGGCCGTTACAAAGGCCAGGTTCAGTTCTTCGATCATCAGTCAACGATCTACCTTACCAGCGGACAACTCTCAAAGACTACCAGTGAAAAGTACACAGTGAGTAAATTTGAAATAAAAGTGAATTGTGCGAAAGTGGACTTATAAAATCTGTGCGATTTGGACTTGCAAAAAGTGTGCCGTTTCGGACTTATAAAATTTGTGCCGTTTCGGACTTATAAATTTTGTGCCGATTTGGACTTGTAAAAATTGTGCCGTTTCAGGCTTATAAAATCTGTGCCGATTCGGACTTATAAAATTTGGACAATAGTAAATAAAACGAATTGCGTCAAAGAATCGAAAGAATTGTAACCATCTGAAAGCTTGTCATTTTATAAATAAAAATTATTATTACCTCACTTGAAAAACGTCTCTGACACAC
>CAUEHJ010000010.1:7500-10000 GCA_958510785.1 Exephanes ischioxanthus
AAATATTTGTAAAATAATGAACCAAGTGCGTGAACATCATTTATAATTAGTAACAATTTTTTTTATTTTTTTTATAATTTTTTTTCCTCAGTCCTCGCGTGTCGACCACTGAGTAACAATTTTCTTCTCTCGGAAGTCGCGCCTCGACCCATCGAGACTGTTCGCTGCGAGTGAATGTTGCTGTTACGCTACACTACGAGTGGATGGCGTATGGACCGATCGGGTCTCAAAAGCTTACAATTCACGAAATATGATTATACAAATATTTGTAAAATGGTTGAACAAGTATTGTCACAACGTCATTTCCAATATTTAGGATTTTTTTTTTCGTAGAACTCGGTATTTATCCCAAGCCTTCGCGTGTCGACCGATCGGACGATGCCCGAGGCTTTGTTCTCATAGAACTCTCGGGTGTCGAACGATCGAGGCTCTTCGTTGCGAGTGAATGCTCTCGCACTGTGGTAGGAGTATGGACCGATCGGTTGCTCCACACTTACAATTCAATTAATATTATTATGAAAATACTTGTAAAATAATGAACCAAGTGCGCGAACATCATTTATAATTTGTGACAATTTTTTTTCTTTTTTTAGAATTTTTTTTCCTCAGACGTCGCGTGTCGACCACTCAGTAACAATTTTCTTCTCTTGGAAGTCGCGCATCGACCCATCGAGACTATCCACTCCGGGTGAATGGTGTTACGCTACACTGCGACTGTACGGAGTATGGACCGATCGGTTCTCAAAAACTTACAATCCATGGAATATGATTATACAAATGATTGTAAAATAGTTAAACAAGTATGTAAACGTGACTTCCAATATTTCGGACATTTTTTTCGTACAATTTGAAATTTATTACAAGACGTCGCGTGTCGACCGATCGGACGACAGGCAGAATTTTCTTAACATGGAAACCGTGCGTCGACCGATAGAGACTCTTCGCTCCGAATGAATGCCGTTCTACAAGTGGATGGAGTATGGGCCACTCGGTTTCTGAAAACATACAAATCATGATGAGATAATAAAAAAAAATATTCGTGAAACGGTTGAACAAGTATTTCAATGTCATTTTTTTCGTCGCAGAACTCGAAATTTTTCAGAATTTTCTTCTCTTCAAAGTCGCGCGTCAACCGTTCGCTGCGAGTGAATAAATGCTCTTGGATTTCAGCGGCATTTTTTTCTTTTCTTCGAAGAACTCGACATAACAATTTTCAGCCGTTGAAGAATCTGTTGGCCGCGAGTGAATGCTCTCGCACTAAACTATAAGTGGACGGAGTATGGACCGATTGATACTCAAAAACTTACAATTCATGGAATGTGATTGTAAAAATATTTGTTAAATTGTTGAACAAGTATATCGATGTCAATTATAATTTTTTGTATTTTTTCCCCTAAAGTTTTTACGACATTTTTCTGGTACGTGAGTAACTTTTGTGGTACTCGAACAGCTCCTTTCATCTCTTTTGATTTATGCTTTAATATTTTGGTCTATTTTAATACTTTTAATACTTTTGTGGGGAAATTGTTTTTAGTAACCTTATTATTTCGGTTGGGGGGGGGGGGGGGGCAGCCTCCCTTTTTGGGGAGTATTTTGTTTGGGTTGTTCCCCTTTTGTAAATTCTTTTTTCTTTTGCTTTTTGGTCTTCCCTTTTTTTATTTTTTTTAAATTTTTTATTTTTTTTGTTTTATTTATTTATTTAAAAAAAATTTCTATTTTTATTTAAAAATTTTTTCTTTTCGTTTTTTTTCTTCCTTTTTTTGTGGTTCCTCTTTTTTTGGTTTGGGTTTTTTTGCGCTTGTTTTTTTGGGGTCCCTTCTTTTTTGGGTTAGGGTTTTTTTGTGGTCCCTATTTTTTTATTTTTTTTATTTTTTTATTTTTTTATTTTTTTTTAAATTTATTTATTTTTTTTAAATTTATTTTTATTTTTTTTAATATATTTTTTTTATTTTCGTTATGTTCTTCCTTTTTTTTGGGGTCCCTAATGAGGGACCCCAAAAAAAAGGAAGAACATAACGAAGAGGGAAAACAAAACGAACATAAAAAAAGAGGGACCACAAAAAACCCTAACCCTGAAAATGTTTAGGGTTAGGGTTTTTTGTGGTCCCTCTTTTTTTTCTTTTTTTTTCTTTATTTTATTTTTTTTTATTTTCGTTATGTTCTTCTTTTTTTGGGGTCCCTCATTTTTAGGGTTAGGGTTTTTTGTGGTCCCTCTTTTTTTTAAAGCTTTTTTTTTTAGCTTTTTTTTGCGGTCCCTCCTTTTTGGGTTTGGGTTTTTTGCGCTTGTTCTTTTGGGGGCCCTTTTTTGGGGTTTTTTTGTGGCTTTTAGGGACCACAAAACGAACATAAAAAAAGAGGGACCACAAAAAACCCTAACCCTAAAAATGTTTAGGGTTAGGGTTTTTTGTGGTCCCTCTTTTTTTTTTTTTTTTTTTTTTTTTTTTTTTTTTTTTTTTTC
The DNA here is from genome assembly GCA_958510785.1 of Exephanes ischioxanthus. Classification (NCBI taxonomy): domain Eukaryota; kingdom Metazoa; phylum Arthropoda; class Insecta; order Hymenoptera; family Ichneumonidae; genus Exephanes; species Exephanes ischioxanthus. The sequence goes on from CAUEHJ010000010.1 coordinate 9,959, forward strand.
TTTTTCTTTTTTTTTCTTTTTTTTTAGCTTTTTTTTTTTAGC
>CAUEHJ010000010.1:22500-25000 GCA_958510785.1 Exephanes ischioxanthus
TGGACCGATCGGGTCTCAAAAGCTTACAATTCACGAAATATGATTATACAAATATTTGTAAAATGGTTGAACAAGTATTGTCACAACGTCATTTCCAATATTTAGGATTTTTTTTTTCGTAGAACTCGGTATTTATCCCAAGCCTTCGCGTGTCGACCGATCGGACGATGCCCGAGGCTTTGTTCTCATAGAACTCTCGGGTGTCGAACGATCGAGGCTCTTCGTTGCGAGTGAATGCTCTCGCACTGTGGTAGGAGTATGGACCGATCGGTTGCTCCACACTTACAATTCAATTAATATTATTATGAAAATACTTGTAAAATAATGAACCAAGTGCGCGAACATCATTTATAATTTGTGACAATTTTTTTTCTTTTTTTAGAATTTTTTTTCCTCAGACGTCGCGTGTCGACCACTCAGTAACAATTTTCTTCTCTTGGAAGTCGCGCATCGACCCATCGAGACTATCCACTCCGGGTGAATGGTGTTACGCTACACTGCGACTGTACGGAGTATGGACCGATCGGTTCTCAAAAACTTACAATCCATGGAATATGATTATACAAATGATTGTAAAATAGTTAAACAAGTATGTAAACGTGACTTCCAATATTTCGGACATTTTTTTCGTACAATTTGAAATTTATTACAAGACGTCGCGTGTCGACCGATCGGACGACAGGCAGAATTTTCTTAACATGGAAACCGTGCGTCGACCGATAGAGACTCTTCGCTCCGAATGAATGCCGTTCTACAAGTGGATGGAGTATGGGCCACTCGGTTTCTGAAAACATACAAATCATGATGAGATAATAAAAAAAAATATTCGTGAAACGGTTGAACAAGTATTTCAATGTCATTTTTTTCGTCGCAGAACTCGAAATTTTTCAGAATTTTCTTCTCTTCAAAGTCGCGCGTCAACCGTTCGCTGCGAGTGAATAAATGCTCTTGGATTTCAGCGGCATTTTTTTCTTTTCTTCGAAGAACTCGACATAACAATTTTCAGCCGTTGAAGAATCTGTTGGCCGCGAGTGAATGCTCTCGCACTAAACTATAAGTGGACGGAGTATGGACCGATTGATACTCAAAAACTTACAATTCATGGAATGTGATTGTAAAAATATTTGTTAAATTGTTGAACAAGTATATCGATGTCAATTATAATTTTTTGTATTTTTTCCCCTAAAGTTTTTACGACATTTTTCTGGTACGTGAGTAACTTTTGTGGTACTCGAACAGCTCCTTTCATCTCTTTTGATTTATGCTTTAATATTTTGGTCTATTTTAATACTTTTAATACTTTTGTGGGGAAATTGTTTTTAGTAACCTTATTATTTCGGTTGGGGGGGGGGGGGGGGCAGCCTCCCTTTTTGGGGAGTATTTTGTTTGGGTTGTTCCCCTTTTGTAAATTCTTTTTTCTTTTGCTTTTTGGTCTTCCCTTTTTTTATTTTTTTTAAATTTTTTATTTTTTTTGTTTTATTTATTTATTTAAAAAAAATTTCTATTTTTATTTAAAAATTTTTTCTTTTCGTTTTTTTTCTTCCTTTTTTTGTGGTTCCTCTTTTTTTGGTTTGGGTTTTTTTGCGCTTGTTTTTTTGGGGTCCCTTCTTTTTTGGGTTAGGGTTTTTTTGTGGTCCCTATTTTTTTATTTTTTTTATTTTTTTATTTTTTTATTTTTTTTTAAATTTATTTATTTTTTTTAAATTTATTTTTATTTTTTTTAATATATTTTTTTTATTTTCGTTATGTTCTTCCTTTTTTTTGGGGTCCCTAATGAGGGACCCCAAAAAAAAGGAAGAACATAACGAAGAGGGAAAACAAAACGAACATAAAAAAAGAGGGACCACAAAAAACCCTAACCCTGAAAATGTTTAGGGTTAGGGTTTTTTGTGGTCCCTCTTTTTTTTCTTTTTTTTTCTTTATTTTATTTTTTTTTATTTTCGTTATGTTCTTCTTTTTTTGGGGTCCCTCATTTTTAGGGTTAGGGTTTTTTGTGGTCCCTCTTTTTTTTAAAGCTTTTTTTTTTAGCTTTTTTTTGCGGTCCCTCCTTTTTGGGTTTGGGTTTTTTGCGCTTGTTCTTTTGGGGGCCCTTTTTTGGGGTTTTTTTGTGGCTTTTAGGGACCACAAAACGAACATAAAAAAAGAGGGACCACAAAAAACCCTAACCCTAAAAATGTTTAGGGTTAGGGTTTTTTGTGGTCCCTCTTTTTTTTTTTTTTTTTTTTTTTTTTTTTTTTTTTTTTTTTCTTTTTCTTTTTTTTTCTTTTTTTTTAGCTTTTTTTTTTTAGCTTTTTTTTGCGGTCCCTCCTTTTTGGGTTTGGGTTTTTTTGCGCTTGTTCTTTTGGGGGCCCCCCCCTTTTTTTTTTTTTTTTTTTTTCTTTTTTTTTCTTTTTTTCTTTTTTTTTTTTCTTTTTTTTTTTTTTTTTTTTTTCTTTTTTTTTTTTTTTTTTTTTTTCTTTTTTTTTTTTTCTTTTTTTTTCTTTTTTTTTTCTTTTTCTTT
>CAUEHJ010000010.1:30000-42500 GCA_958510785.1 Exephanes ischioxanthus
TCTTCCGTGCGGAAAGTTCGAGCCTTGCATCTCTCGACCAACTCATGATAGCGTCGACGATTCTTTGGCTCTCGACTTCGAGCTCCCTTCTCGATTCCCCACCTACGAGGACAAGAAGATCATCCGCATAGGCGATGAATCGGTCAGGGCACAAGTCCTCGAGCTTCCTAAGAAGCGAATCAAACATGATATTCCAGCATGCCGGACCCAGAACTGAACCCTGTGGGCAGCCTTTCGTGGCACGCTTGGAGACGCTCTCATCCCCCCATGCCAACGTAACTCTCCGATTGTCAAAGTAGCTCTGAAGCACTTTGTAGATATTAGCCGGGCACTGCCTTGTGCGCAGTTCCTTGAAGACCATCGGCCACCACACGTTATCGAATGCTCCAGCTATATCAAAAAGAAGCGCAATCGTAAATTTCGATGTGGACTCTTCCACCATCGCGCGAAGCTCAACTATCGCGTCCTCCGTGGATCTACCTGTCATAAATCCGAACTGCCTGTTCGACACTCCCTCCTCTATTACTACGCTCATTTTTCGCTTTATTAATTTCTCGAGTAGTTTCCCTACTACGGATAAAAGGCAAATCGGGCGATAGGACTTAGGGTCCTTCTCGTCTTTGTCTTCGCCCTTTAGGAGGACTCTGAGCGAGCCCTCCTTCCAAGCTGCGGGAAAAATTCCCCAAGCAAGACACGCGTTATACAACCTTAGCAGCTGATCAGGGATTATGCTGCACGCTCTCTTGAGGACTTCTACCTCGATGAGATCGTGTCCTGGAGCCTTGCCGTTCTTGAACGTACGGCACGCCTTCCTCATTTCACCCTCGGTGAATGCTCCAGTATCTTCCGTGTCCAGTGGTTCCCGTACTCTTCGGCGCACCATCCTGTGCCACAGACTATCCTCTTCCTCCTGATCATCGGGGACGTGCGTATCCAGAAGGCCTCTGGCGGTTTCTCTAAGATCCATTGTAGTCTCTTCGCCTCGCCGGATAGTGCTCAGCACTTTCTCAACTCGGAGTTTATCTGCCTGGTGTTTGTATACGAATCCCCAGGGCTCCTCGTTTCCGTACGACGTGACGAAGTCCTTCCAGCTTTCACGTTTCGCCTTCTTCACCTCTTTGCTGTATTCCCGCAAAGACGCGCGGTACTCTTGCAATTTCTCGAGGCGTAGTGGCTGCGTTCTTTCCCTCTGATACGCTCGTTTCTGCCTGAAGACCAATCTTCGCTTGTTGGTCAAATTTTGTGTCCACCATGGGTTGGACTTCCTGTATCTCTTCTTGCGTGGCATGGACTCGACACAAGCGTCTGTTAGGACGCTCGTGAGAGCTGTTGCCATTACCTCAACGTCGTTTGCCGTCTCAAATACAAGCCCCTCCAGCCTATCTCTTGATTGAGCTGTCAGAATCTCGGCGAACCGCTCCCAGTCTGCACGACGAGTGTCGAACCGACTAGTATCGGCCACCCGATCTCCCGTTGCGGTCTTCGGCACTTGTAGCCTGATGTCTAGCGCCCTATGATCGCTGGTCGTCCACTCCGGTCGAACCTTCCAGTCTTTGACAAACCGAGACATGGAAGGCGACGCCAAGGTGACATCGATGTACGATTCTCCCCTCGTCGTCCAAAAAGTCGCCGGTTGATCAGCGTCATTCAGGATGTCCAGGCCGAAAACCCGAATGAGTTCTTCTAGCTGGACTCCTCGCTCGTCGGTCTCCCGTGCTCCCCACAGAACCGACTTTGCGTTCGAATCTAACGACACTATCACTTTCTTCCCTCTCAGACTACGAAGCACCATATCGAGGTGTCTGAGATGCAACTCGATGTCGTCCCGATATTGAAAGTAATGCGAGACGACATAGAACGAGAAGCCGGGTGCCTGCACCTCCGCACAGACACAGTGTGTCGTGCTGAGTTGCGAGACAAAAAGCATCTGAAAGGCTGGGTTGCACAACACGATGGTTGCCCATGCTCTTTCACTTCTCACTGCGGCAACTCGTGCCGCAGTACCTAGTCCAAAGAAGGTATGCGTCGCGTCTGTCTTTTTGACGTATGGCTCCTGCAATAGCAGGATGTCTAGACGCTTTCTACTGATGAGTTCCCTCACCTCTCCCGTCACTACCTCCGAACGCCTCGCGTTCAACTGCATTATCCTAATGCCCATGGATTGCCTCAGGTCGATGTTAACATTAGGTGGGTCTCGGGGCTCATTCGCGATCGCGGCTCTATTTTCTACGCGGCCTATCGCTTGTATCTCGCAGGGTTCCACTAAAACCTCCTCTCCGACTTGGACGGCACGAAGGCCGGAACTATTACACTGAGCTCTGATGCTACCAGTGCTACCCGTGGGCATGCGGATGGGCGTGGGCTGAGAAGCCGCCAACATTCTCGCAGCCGGCTGGGTGCACGGCTTCGCGACAGAGTCAGCAACTCCCACGTTAAGTACCGCGACTGGTTGCCTTTGCTCTGCCAGTCGGGCACTTCGTCTCCCATTCACACGACATTCATACAAGTTACCAATATTTTGCATTTTGTTCCCACGAGTTTGGTCGGAAGTACTTTTCACACGGTGCCGCAGAGCCGCCTTGCTTCACCCGGGCAGTTGATACGGTGTCGGACGTTGCCTGTTTCCTAACCGTCACGCTTGAGACAGACCTTTTAACCCCCGTCTGCCATGAGACCCTAGCCACGTTGATACAGCGTAGTCTGGGGGGGGCACTGATTCTCGCCAGTTGGCCCGTCTGTGGATGTAAGAATTTTTGATTAGTCTCCCTGTTGGCTTACGTAAGACATATTATTTGCACATCATTCATTTCACAAAGCATGCAGATTGCGATAATAAAATAGCATAAAATAAAATAGTAAAACCTCCCAAAGCTCGTCCGCTACCCAGGCATTACGGTGTAGCTGCTGGACTTTGCCGAAGAAGCAATCGCAGTCGCCGGCTTTGCCGAGGGGACCGCAATCCCGCACTCCCGTGCAGCGAACTCGCGCATGCATCGATAAGCCACCCAACTTGCCTCAATAGGCCAAAATCCTTAACGTGCCGCGCCTGTCCCGCAGGACAGGCTAAAATAAATACCATCTTTCGTAAAATAAATACCATCTTTCGTTCCCATGCATGATTACCAAATAAAAACCTCCAAAGCTTATCCGCTACCCGAGCATTACGGTGTAGCCGCTGGACTTCGCCGAAGAAGCAATCGCAGTCGCCGGCTTTAGCCGAGGGGACCGCAATCCCGCACTCTCGTGCAGCGAACTCGCGCATGCATCGATAAGCCACCCAACTTGCCTCAGTAGGCCAAAATCCTTAACGTGCCGCGCCTGTCCCGCAGGACAGGCTAAAATAAATACCATCTTTCGTAAAATAAATACCATCTTTCGTTCCCATGCATGATTACCAAATAAAAACCTCCAAAGCTTATCCGCTACCCGAGCATTACGGTGTAGCCGCTGGACTTCGCCGAAGAAGCAATCGCAGTCGCCGGCTTTAGCCGAGGGGACCGCAATCCCGCACTCTCGTGCAGCGAACTCGCGCATGCATCGATAAGCCACCCAACTTGCCTCAGTAGGCCAAAATCCTTAACGTGCCGCGCCTGTCCCGCAGGACAGGCTAAAATATTATACCATCTTTCGTTCCCATGCAAAATTACCAAACAATAAAAACCTCCAAAGCTTGTCCGCTACCCGAGCACTACGGTGTAGCCGCTGGACTTCGCCGAAGAGGCAATCGCAGTCGCCGGCTCTTGCCGAGGAGACTGCAATTCCGCACTCTCGTGCAGCGAACTCGCGCATGCATCGATAAGCCTCCAAACTTGCCTCAATAAGCCACAATAAGCCAAAATTCTTAACGTGCCATGCCTGTCCCGCAGGACAGGCTAAATAATAATACCATCTTTCGCTCTCCCCATGCAACTCGTGCAAAATAGGATAAAATAAATCAAATAATTAATTATACTAATAGAATGAATAGCATAAACTTAAGCCGGAGAGTGGAGTCTTGTCCATCTCCGCGCGCTGCTTGGTGCTACTCTTACAGTACCGGCTGAAACGCCTACGGCCTGACGACGGATGGTCTTATACATTGGATCCAAAGGGGGCCAAACAGCGTTGAACCTCCCTGACAGGCATCTTTCGCCCAGACTTTGCAGAAATTTATGCAACAAGCGGATATGGACCGACCCCATCACCATAATAACAAGCCATAATAAGCAAGCAAATCTCACGCGCATTGCTTCATGCACCCAAAACTTATTAAAGTGATATGCCCGCCCCGAGGACAAGTCCTCGGGTGCGGGCTTAAAGTAACAATTCTCACGCGCATTGCATGCGAAAATATATAAAAATAAACTTTCGTTCTATTCCCTTCATGCACCACATTCACACCTATACCTATAGGCGACCAGCGACCCTTTCGCTGCACGAACAAGCGGTACGCGAGAGCTGCCTTGAGGCAGTTTCTCGCCCCCGCATGAACACGGCTCACGAAAATGATCGTGGATTTTAAGGACGATCGACACCAGCAACCTTTCGCTGCACGAACAAGCGGTACGCGAGAGCCACCCTGAGGTACCATCGGGTAGTTTCTCGCCCCCGCATGAACACGGCTCACGAAATGGTCGTGGGTTTGAACAAGTGACTGGTTGACCGGGAACATTTGCAAAGCAAAGAACCCGGACCCCCTAACGAGTCTCCTGCAGGACCCGAGCTTGATAACCGCGGGGACGCTATCCCCCTTGGATTTTGAGGCGACTGGTTGACCAGGAACATTTGCAAAGCAAAGGACCCGGACCCCCTAACGGGTCCCCTCAAGACCCGAGCTCGGTAACCGCGGGGACGCTACTCCCCGAGTGGTTTGAGCGGCGACAAGCATATGACTGACGGATCATCCCACAGCTCTGTGCACCCCCCTATCCACCCCTGCGGGTAGTAGATAGGGACAGATATTGTATAAGAAATCAGGCACGAAACCGTCATTCTATGCTCGACCCCTGAGGGTCTCTCGCCCATTACGAGCAAACGCAACAAACTTCCCATCCACTTTCATTGAGACAACCACCAAGCGAACTTCCACCGAGCCGGCGTGCTTGGAGAAATACCCTGCCTGATGTTCTCTTTTGTGAGCCCATCGAGCAAGTTGAATCTACCCCTACTGGGGAAACGAAGTCATTTAGCTAGGCTTCAAACGATTCGCTCTAAGTCGAAGTGTCGGAAGTCATACCCGGCGGGGGCCACGGGGAGGCAGATTCGTCGGCATGTATTATGCCCGATTCCAGCAGGTCTACCCATATTATTCGGGTATTTGTCAGAGGAATGGAACCTCTTGTGTCTGCCTTGACAGGTCCCCCAGGACCCCTGCGTTTGTCAAGTGCAGGCATAGCAAAAGCTGAAAATAATCGATCATGTTTACAGCTGAAAATAAAACACATAGTTAAATTCCCAGTACAATATGGAAGAAGAAGAAGTTTCTTCGTCCGCCTATGCCACTCGAGTGAACTGGTGATCCGCGAGGCTTACGGTCCATTCACTCATCTCCAAGAGTTCCGACACGTCCCGGTTGAGTGGCACCAGAATCTAAAATCAACAAAGTCATTAACCATCAGCATGACAATTTCGAACGAATAAAATTTTACACCCGAACTTATCCTAAGTCCTTCGATTCCTCGCTCCTCTTCGATCTTCAGTCTTCGCTCTTCATTAAGAACGAACTAACGCCACTTTCGCCACTTTCGACACTTTGCCAGTTTCCACTTCCTACACTATTCCAACTCTAGCTCAGCGAGCTCCTCTTGTCTCTTTAGCCAGAGGCATTCTCTACAAAAATCGGAGAATACTGCGAAGGCCTCCTTGGACGACACCAATTGGCGCGCCGCTTCTGGCCATTCTCTATCCCCGACTATCTCTCGCAGGGCGACTCTCTGCGCCTCGAAGTTCCGACACTCAAGGAGAAAATGCTGCGATGTCTCCGGCAAACCACAGCTGCAGTTCTCCCCGTCCACGAGATTAAAAGACGCGAGACGCGCCTTGAAATTCCCATGTCCGGTGAGAACTTGCGTGCTGTAGTGGTTCGTTTGGAGCCAACGCGCCTCCAGCCTATCTTTTACCCTCCCGAAGAAGGCGTGTGTGGTCCGACCCTTGGTTGAAGAATCCCAGTGTGTCTGCCACATCTCCAACGCCTGCTCCCTTATGCGCTTGCTCGCATCTCGACTATTGCTCATAATTTCCACTTCATTGATCCAGGCGTCCACGCCAGTTTGAATTTTATACTTGACTCTACGTTCTACTAGCAAAATATCAACGGGAATTGCACCAGCAATGACGCACAGCGAATCCCACGACGCCGTCCTGTACGCCGCCGTGGTTGCTCTTAGTGCGACAAGCTGTGCCGAACGAAGAACCCTAGTGTCTTGTACATTGCACAGGTCAGCCCAACCCGCAGCAGCGTAAGCTACTATCGGGAGGAAGACCCCGCTGTACACCGTCTTCAGCGCCTTGTAGCGCAAACCCCATCCGGATCCTGCCATCTTACCAAGTTTACTGAACAGCGACGCTACCTTGTCGCGCAAATAGCTACAGTGGGTCTTTACCCTCATTTCTCTATCAAAGTGGACGCCCAGGTATCTAACTGATTCTTTAAATGGGATCGTCGCGTTACCTACCCTTATGGTAGGGTACCTTCTCGCCAAATCTGGCCTAACAATCTGTCTGCGCTGGCGGTCGGGACGGTTCCCGCCGCGCCTACCCACTGGTGGTGGTCGAACCCACACGGTCTTGAGGAGGATTGCCTCCGTCTTCCGTGCGGAAAGTTCGAGCCTTGCATCTCTCGACCAACTCATGATAGCGTCGACGATTCTTTGGCTCTCGACTTCGAGCTCCCTTCTCGATTCCCCACCTACGAGGACAAGAAGATCATCCGCATAGGCGATGAATCGGTCAGGGCACAAGTCCTCGAGCTTCCTAAGAAGCGAATCAAACATGATATTCCAGCATGCCGGACCCAGAACTGAACCCTGTGGGCAGCCTTTCGTGGCACGCTTGGAGACGCTCTCATCCCCCCATGCCAACGTAACTCTCCGATTGTCAAAGTAGCTCTGAAGCACTTTGTAGATATTAGCCGGGCACTGCCTTGTGCGCAGTTCCTTGAAGACCATCGGCCACCACACGTTATCGAATGCTCCAGCTATATCAAAAAGAAGCGCAATCGTAAATTTCGATGTGGACTCTTCCACCATCGCGCGAAGCTCAACTATCGCGTCCTCCGTGGATCTACCTGTCATAAATCCGAACTGCCTGTTCGACACTCCCTCCTCTATTACTACGCTCATTTTTCGCTTTATTAATTTCTCGAGTAGTTTCCCTACTACGGATAAAAGGCAAATCGGGCGATAGGACTTAGGGTCCTTCTCGTCTTTGTCTTCGCCCTTTAGGAGGACTCTGAGCGAGCCCTCCTTCCAAGCTGCGGGAAAAATTCCCCAAGCAAGACACGCGTTATACAACCTTAGCAGCTGATCAGGGATTATGCTGCACGCTCTCTTGAGGACTTCTACCTCGATGAGATCGTGTCCTGGAGCCTTGCCGTTCTTGAACGTACGGCACGCCTTCCTCATTTCACCCTCGGTGAATGCTCCAGTATCTTCCGTGTCCAGTGGTTCCCGTACTCTTCGGCGCACCATCCTGTGCCACAGACTATCCTCTTCCTCCTGATCATCGGGGACGTGCGTATCCAGAAGGCCTCTGGCGGTTTCTCTAAGATCCATTGTAGTCTCTTCGCCTCGCCGGATAGTGCTCAGCACTTTCTCAACTCGGAGTTTATCTGCCTGGTGTTTGTATACGAATCCCCAGGGCTCCTCGTTTCCGTACGACGTGACGAAGTCCTTCCAGCTTTCACGTTTCGCCTTCTTCACCTCTTTGCTGTATTCCCGCAAAGACGCGCGGTACTCTTGCAATTTCTCGAGGCGTAGTGGCTGCGTTCTTTCCCTCTGATACGCTCGTTTCTGCCTGAAGACCAATCTTCGCTTGTTGGTCAAATTTTGTGTCCACCATGGGTTGGACTTCCTGTATCTCTTCTTGCGTGGCATGGACTCGACACAAGCGTCTGTTAGGACGCTCGTGAGAGCTGTTGCCATTACCTCAACGTCGTTTGCCGTCTCAAATACAAGCCCCTCCAGCCTATCTCTTGATTGAGCTGTCAGAATCTCGGCGAACCGCTCCCAGTCTGCACGACGAGTGTCGAACCGACTAGTATCGGCCACCCGATCTCCCGTTGCGGTCTTCGGCACTTGTAGCCTGATGTCTAGCGCCCTATGATCGCTGGTCGTCCACTCCGGTCGAACCTTCCAGTCTTTGACAAACCGAGACATGGAAGGCGACGCCAAGGTGACATCGATGTACGATTCTCCCCTCGTCGTCCAAAAAGTCGCCGGTTGATCAGCGTCATTCAGGATGTCCAGGCCGAAAACCCGAATGAGTTCTTCTAGCTGGACTCCTCGCTCGTCGGTCTCCCGTGCTCCCCACAGAACCGACTTTGCGTTCGAATCTAACGACACTATCACTTTCTTCCCTCTCAGACTACGAAGCACCATATCGAGGTGTCTGAGATGCAACTCGATGTCGTCCCGATATTGAAAGTAATGCGAGACGACATAGAACGAGAAGCCGGGTGCCTGCACCTCCGCACAGACACAGTGTGTCGTGCTGAGTTGCGAGACAAAAAGCATCTGAAAGGCTGGGTTGCACAACACGATGGTTGCCCATGCTCTTTCACTTCTCACTGCGGCAACTCGTGCCGCAGTACCTAGTCCAAAGAAGGTATGCGTCGCGTCTGTCTTTTTGACGTATGGCTCCTGCAATAGCAGGATGTCTAGACGCTTTCTACTGATGAGTTCCCTCACCTCTCCCGTCACTACCTCCGAACGCCTCGCGTTCAACTGCATTATCCTAATGCCCATGGATTGCCTCAGGTCGATGTTAACATTAGGTGGGTCTCGGGGCTCATTCGCGATCGCGGCTCTATTTTCTACGCGGCCTATCGCTTGTATCTCGCAGGGTTCCACTAAAACCTCCTCTCCGACTTGGACGGCACGAAGGCCGGAACTATTACACTGAGCTCTGATGCTACCAGTGCTACCCGTGGGCATGCGGATGGGCGTGGGCTGAGAAGCCGCCAACATTCTCGCAGCCGGCTGGGTGCACGGCTTCGCGACAGAGTCAGCAACTCCCACGTTAAGTACCGCGACTGGTTGCCTTTGCTCTGCCAGTCGGGCACTTCGTCTCCCATTCACACGACATTCATACAAGTTACCAATATTTTGCATTTTGTTCCCACGAGTTTGGTCGGAAGTACTTTTCACACGGTGCCGCAGAGCCGCCTTGCTTCACCCGGGCAGTTGATACGGTGTCGGACGTTGCCTGTTTCCTAACCGTCACGCTTGAGACAGACCTTTTAACCCCCGTCTGCCATGAGACCCTAGCCACGTTGATACAGCGTAGTCTGGGGGGGGCACTGATTCTCGCCAGTTGGCCCGTCTGTGGATGTAAGAATTTTTGATTAGTCTCCCTGTTGGCTTACGTAAGACATATTATTTGCACATCATTCATTTCACAAAGCATGCAGATTGCGATAATAAAATAGCATAAAATAAAATAGTAAAACCTCCCAAAGCTCGTCCGCTACCCAGGCATTACGGTGTAGCTGCTGGACTTTGCCGAAGAAGCAATCGCAGTCGCCGGCTTTGCCGAGGGGACCGCAATCCCGCACTCCCGTGCAGCGAACTCGCGCATGCATCGATAAGCCACCCAACTTGCCTCAATAGGCCAAAATCCTTAACGTGCCGCGCCTGTCCCGCAGGACAGGCTAAAATAAATACCATCTTTCGTAAAATAAATACCATCTTTCGTTCCCATGCATGATTACCAAATAAAAACCTCCAAAGCTTATCCGCTACCCGAGCATTACGGTGTAGCCGCTGGACTTCGCCGAAGAAGCAATCGCAGTCGCCGGCTTTAGCCGAGGGGACCGCAATCCCGCACTCTCGTGCAGCGAACTCGCGCATGCATCGATAAGCCACCCAACTTGCCTCAGTAGGCCAAAATCCTTAACGTGCCGCGCCTGTCCCGCAGGACAGGCTAAAATAAATACCATCTTTCGTAAAATAAATACCATCTTTCGTTCCCATGCATGATTACCAAATAAAAACCTCCAAAGCTTATCCGCTACCCGAGCATTACGGTGTAGCCGCTGGACTTCGCCGAAGAAGCAATCGCAGTCGCCGGCTTTAGCCGAGGGGACCGCAATCCCGCACTCTCGTGCAGCGAACTCGCGCATGCATCGATAAGCCACCCAACTTGCCTCAGTAGGCCAAAATCCTTAACGTGCCGCGCCTGTCCCGCAGGACAGGCTAAAATATTATACCATCTTTCGTTCCCATGCAAAATTACCAAACAATAAAAACCTCCAAAGCTTGTCCGCTACCCGAGCACTACGGTGTAGCCGCTGGACTTCGCCGAAGAGGCAATCGCAGTCGCCGGCTCTTGCCGAGGAGACTGCAATTCCGCACTCTCGTGCAGCGAACTCGCGCATGCATCGATAAGCCTCCAAACTTGCCTCAATAAGCCACAATAAGCCAAAATTCTTAACGTGCCATGCCTGTCCCGCAGGACAGGCTAAATAATAATACCATCTTTCGCTCTCCCCATGCAACTCGTGCAAAATAGGATAAAATAAATCAAATAATTAATTATACTAATAGAATGAATAGCATAAACTTAAGCCGGAGAGTGGAGTCTTGTCCATCTCCGCGCGCTGCTTGGTGCTACTCTTACAGTACCGGCTGAAACGCCTACGGCCTGACGACGGATGGTCTTATACATTGGATCCAAAGGGGGCCAAACAGCGTTGAACCTCCCTGACAGGCATCTTTCGCCCAGACTTTGCAGAAATTTATGCAACAAGCGGATATGGACCGACCCCATCACCATAATAACAAGCCATAATAAGCAAGCAAATCTCACGCGCATTGCTTCATGCACCCAAAACTTATTAAAGTGATATGCCCGCCCCGAGGACAAGTCCTCGGGTGCGGGCTTAAAGTAACAATTCTCACGCGCATTGCATGCGAAAATATATAAAAATAAACTTTCGTTCTATTCCCTTCATGCACCACATTCACACCTATACCTATAGGCGACCAGCGACCCTTTCGCTGCACGAACAAGCGGTACGCGAGAGCTGCCTTGAGGCAGTTTCTCGCCCCCGCATGAACACGGCTCACGAAAATGATCGTGGATTTTAAGGACGATCGACACCAGCAACCTTTCGCTGCACGAACAAGCGGTACGCGAGAGCCACCCTGAGGTACCATCGGGTAGTTTCTCGCCCCCGCATGAACACGGCTCACGAAATGGTCGTGGGTTTGAACAAGTGACTGGTTGACCGGGAACATTTGCAAAGCAAAGAACCCGGACCCCCTAACGAGTCTCCTGCAGGACCCGAGCTTGATAACCGCGGGGACGCTATCCCCCTTGGATTTTGAGGCGACTGGTTGACCAGGAACATTTGCAAAGCAAAGGACCCGGACCCCCTAACGGGTCCCCTCAAGACCCGAGCTCGGTAACCGCGGGGACGCTACTCCCCGAGTGGTTTGAGCGGCGACAAGCATATGACTGACGGATCATCCCACAGCTCTGTGCACCCCCCTATCCACCCCTGCGGGTAGTAGATAGGGACAGAGGGAATCTCGTTAATCCATTCATGCGCGTCACTAATTAGATGACGAGGCATTTGGCTACCTTAAGAGAGTCATAGTTACTCCCGCCGTTTACCCGCGCTTGCTTGAATTTCTTCACGTTGACATTCAGAGCACTGGGCAGAAATCACATTGCGTCAACACCCGCGAGGGCCATCGCAATGCTTTGTTTTAATTAGACAGTCGGATTCCCCTAGTCCGTGCCAGTTCTGAGCTGAGCGTTGAATGGCGGCCGAAGAGAACGACCAAGACGGCGCGAACCGCCAAGGAAGCCTCGCAGCAAGGAAGATCCGCGGGAGGCCAAGGCACGGGACCGAGCTCGGATCTGCGAAGAACGAAAAAAAAAACCACCCGCTTGCGCGAGCAGCCTCCATTCCCGAAACATCGTTCACCTCGCCCAGGCCCGGCACGTTAGCCAAACCCGCTTCCCTAACAAGCCCGACGCGCCCCGCTCCTCAGAGCCAATCCTTATTCCGAAGTTACGGATCCAATTTGCCGACTTCCCTTACCTACATTAGTCTATCGACTAGAGGCTCTTTACCTTGGAGACCTGCTGCGGATATGGGTACGAACCGGCGCGACAACTCCACGTGGCCCTCTCCTGGATTTTCAAGGTCCGAGGGGAAGATCCGGACACCGCCGCAACTGCGGTGCTCTTCGCGTTCCAAACCCTATCTCCCTGCTAGAGGTTTCCAGGGAACTCGAACGCTTATACAGAAAAGAAAACTCTTCCCGGATCTCCCGACGGCGTCTCCAGGTCAT
>CAUEHJ010000010.1:50000-52500 GCA_958510785.1 Exephanes ischioxanthus
CCGATCGAAGCTCTTCGCTGCTAGTGAATGCTCTGGCACTGTGCATGGAGTATGGACCGATCGGCTGCTCGACACTTACAATTCCATTAATATTATTATAAAAATATTTGTAAAATAATGAACCAAGTGCGTGAACATCATTTATAATTAGTAACAATTTTTTTTATTTTTTTTATAATTTTTTTTCCTCAGTCCTCGCGTGTCGACCACTGAGTAACAATTTTCTTCTCTCGGAAGTCGCGCCTCGACCCATCGAGACTGTTCGCTGCGAGTGAATGTTGCTGTTACGCTACACTACGAGTGGATGGCGTATGGACCGATCGGGTCTCAAAAGCTTACAATTCACGAAATATGATTATACAAATATTTGTAAAATGGTTGAACAAGTATTGTCACAACGTCATTTCCAATATTTAGGATTTTTTTTTTCGTAGAACTCGGTATTTATCCCAAGCCTTCGCGTGTCGACCGATCGGACGATGCCCGAGGCTTTGTTCTCATAGAACTCTCGGGTGTCGAACGATCGAGGCTCTTCGTTGCGAGTGAATGCTCTCGCACTGTGGTAGGAGTATGGACCGATCGGTTGCTCCACACTTACAATTCAATTAATATTATTATGAAAATACTTGTAAAATAATGAACCAAGTGCGCGAACATCATTTATAATTTGTGACAATTTTTTTTCTTTTTTTAGAATTTTTTTTCCTCAGACGTCGCGTGTCGACCACTCAGTAACAATTTTCTTCTCTTGGAAGTCGCGCATCGACCCATCGAGACTATCCACTCCGGGTGAATGGTGTTACGCTACACTGCGACTGTACGGAGTATGGACCGATCGGTTCTCAAAAACTTACAATCCATGGAATATGATTATACAAATGATTGTAAAATAGTTAAACAAGTATGTAAACGTGACTTCCAATATTTCGGACATTTTTTTCGTACAATTTGAAATTTATTACAAGACGTCGCGTGTCGACCGATCGGACGACAGGCAGAATTTTCTTAACATGGAAACCGTGCGTCGACCGATAGAGACTCTTCGCTCCGAATGAATGCCGTTCTACAAGTGGATGGAGTATGGGCCACTCGGTTTCTGAAAACATACAAATCATGATGAGATAATAAAAAAAAATATTCGTGAAACGGTTGAACAAGTATTTCAATGTCATTTTTTTCGTCGCAGAACTCGAAATTTTTCAGAATTTTCTTCTCTTCAAAGTCGCGCGTCAACCGTTCGCTGCGAGTGAATAAATGCTCTTGGATTTCAGCGGCATTTTTTTCTTTTCTTCGAAGAACTCGACATAACAATTTTCAGCCGTTGAAGAATCTGTTGGCCGCGAGTGAATGCTCTCGCACTAAACTATAAGTGGACGGAGTATGGACCGATTGATACTCAAAAACTTACAATTCATGGAATGTGATTGTAAAAATATTTGTTAAATTGTTGAACAAGTATATCGATGTCAATTATAATTTTTTGTATTTTTTCCCCTAAAGTTTTTACGACATTTTTCTGGTACGTGAGTAACTTTTGTGGTACTCGAACAGCTCCTTTCATCTCTTTTGATTTATGCTTTAATATTTTGGTCTATTTTAATACTTTTAATACTTTTGTGGGGAAATTGTTTTTAGTAACCTTATTATTTCGGTTGGGGGGGGGGGGGGGGCAGCCTCCCTTTTTGGGGAGTATTTTGTTTGGGTTGTTCCCCTTTTGTAAATTCTTTTTTCTTTTGCTTTTTGGTCTTCCCTTTTTTTATTTTTTTTAAATTTTTTATTTTTTTTGTTTTATTTATTTATTTAAAAAAAATTTCTATTTTTATTTAAAAATTTTTTCTTTTCGTTTTTTTTCTTCCTTTTTTTGTGGTTCCTCTTTTTTTGGTTTGGGTTTTTTTGCGCTTGTTTTTTTGGGGTCCCTTCTTTTTTGGGTTAGGGTTTTTTTGTGGTCCCTATTTTTTTATTTTTTTTATTTTTTTATTTTTTTATTTTTTTTTAAATTTATTTATTTTTTTTAAATTTATTTTTATTTTTTTTAATATATTTTTTTTATTTTCGTTATGTTCTTCCTTTTTTTTGGGGTCCCTAATGAGGGACCCCAAAAAAAAGGAAGAACATAACGAAGAGGGAAAACAAAACGAACATAAAAAAAGAGGGACCACAAAAAACCCTAACCCTGAAAATGTTTAGGGTTAGGGTTTTTTGTGGTCCCTCTTTTTTTTCTTTTTTTTTCTTTATTTTATTTTTTTTTATTTTCGTTATGTTCTTCTTTTTTTGGGGTCCCTCATTTTTAGGGTTAGGGTTTTTTGTGGTCCCTCTTTTTTTTAAAGCTTTTTTTTTTAGCTTTTTTTTGCGGTCCCTCCTTTTTGGGTTTGGGTTTTTTGCGCTTGTTCTTTTGGGGGCCCTTTTTTGGGGTTTTTTTGTGGCTTTTAGGGACCACAAAACGAACATAAAAAAAGAGGGACCACAAAAAACCCTAACCCTAAAAATGTTTAGGGTTAGG
>CAUEHJ010000010.1:57500-62500 GCA_958510785.1 Exephanes ischioxanthus
CCTGCTCCTTTATGCGTTGAACTGCATCTCGACGATTATTCGCGATATCTACACCGTTTATCCAGGCGTCCACGCCTACCGTAATCTGATACTTGGCTCTACGTTCTATAAGCAAAATATCAACGGGAATGGCTCCGGCAATAACGCACAGCGAATCCCACGACGACGTTCTATACGCGGCCGTGGTTGCCTTTAGTGCGATATGCTGGGCCGAGCGAAGAACCCTCGTGTCATGCACATTACACAAATCCGCCCATCCTGCAGCCGCGTAACCCACTATCGGGAGGAAGACTCCGCTGTAAACTAACTTCAGCGCCGAATAGCGCAAACCCCATCCCGAACCTGCCATCTTACCTAGTTTCGTAAAGAGTTTACCTACTTTATCGCGCAAATACCTACAGTGGGTTCTAACTCCCATCTCCTTGTCAAAATGGACGCCCAGATACCTTACCGAGTCTTTGAAGGGGATCGTTGTGTTGCCTATTCTTATCGACGGGTATCTATTTGCCAAATTTGGCCTAACTGCCTGTCTACGTTGCCGGTCGGGACGGTTCCCGCCGCGCCTACCTATCGGTGGGGGTCGAACCCACACGGTCTTGAGGAGGATAGCCTCCGTCTTCCGTGCGGAAAGTTCGAGCCTAGCCTTGCGAGACCAACTGACAATCGCGTTGACGATTCTTTGGCCCTCGATTTCGAGCTCCCTTCTCGATTCCCCGCTTACGAGGACCAGAAGATCGTCCGCATAAGCGATGAATCGGTCAGGGCACAGCTCCTCGAGTTTCCGAAGAAGCGAGTCAAACATAATGTTCCAGCATGCCGGACCCAAGACTGAACCCTGTGGGCAGCCTTTCGTGGCACGCTTGGAAACACTTTCTTCCCCCCACGAGAGCGTTACTTGCCGATCTTGAAAATAACTCTGGAGGATCTTGTAGATGTTCGCTGGACATTCCCTGGTGCGTAGCTCCCTGAAGACCATTGGCCACCAAACGTTGTCGAAAGCACCGGCGATGTCGAAGAGCAGCGCGACCGTGTACTGCGATGCTGATTCGTCGACCATGGCGCGAAGTTCGATGATCGCGTCCTCCGTAGATCGGTTCGGCATGAAGCCAAACTGCCGCTGCGAGACACCCTCCTCTATCACGACGCTCATTTTACTCTTAATCAATTTTTCTAACAGTTTCCCTACGACGGATAACAAACAAATCGGGCGATAGGACTTAGGGTCCTTCTCGTCTTTGTCTTCGCCCTTTAGGAGAACTCTGAGGGAGCCCTCCTTCCAGGCAGCGGGAAAAGTTCCCCAAGTAAGACACGCGTTGTATAATCTAAGCAGCTGACCGGGTATAATTCTACAGGCTCCTTTGAGGACTTCGACCTCGATGAGGTCGTGTCCGGGAGCCTTGCCGTTCTTGAAAGTACGGCACGCCTTCTTCATCTGACCTTCAGTGAATACTCGGGCGTCCTCCGTGTCAATCGGTTCTTGCACTCTTTGGCGCACCGCTCTATGCCACGGGCTATCTTCCTCCTCCCGGTCATCGGGGACGTGCGTATCGAGAAGGCCTCTGGCGGTTTCTCTCATGTCCATCGTAGTCTCTTCGCCACGCCGGATAGTGCTCAGCACTTTCTGAACTCGGAGTTTATCTGCCTGGTGCTTGTATACGAAGCCCCAGGGCTCCTCGTTCCCGTACGACGTGACAAAAGCCTTCCAGCTGTCACGTTTTGCCTTCTTTACCTCGTTGCTGTATTCTCGCAAAGACGTGCGGTACACCTGCAATTTCTCGAGGCGCAGAGGCTGCGTTCTCTCCCTCTGATACGCTCGCATCTGCCTGAAGACCAACCTCCTCTTGTTGGTCAATTCTCGTGTCCACCATGGGTTGGACTTCCTAAAGCGCTTCTTACGGGGCATAGACTCCACACAGGCGTCCGTCAGGACACTCGTGAGAGTCGTAGCCATGGTCTCTACGTCGTCTGCCGACTCAATCGCAAGCCCCTCCAGCCTATCTCTCGACAGAGCCGTTAGGATCTCGGCGAATCGCTCCCAGTCTGCACGACGAACGTCGAACCGACTGGGACCGACTACCCGATCTCCCGCTGCGGCCTTCGGCACTTGCAACCTGATGTCGATCGCTCGGTGATCGCTGGTCGTCCACTCCGGTCGAACCCTCCAGTCTCTGATGAATCGGGACATGGAAGGCGACGACAAGGTGACGTCGATGTACGACTCTCCCCTTGTCGTCCAGAAAGTCGCCGGTTGACCAGCGTCGTTCAAGATATCTAAGCCAAAGACTCGAATGAGCTCCTCCAGCCTAGTACCTCTCTCATCGGTCTCCTGTGGCCCCCACAGGGCCGATTTCGCATTTGCGTCTAACGCCACTATTATTCTCTTCCCCCTCAGAGAACGAAGCACCGTATCGAGGTGTCTGAGGTGCAACTCGATGTCGTCCCGATATTGAAAATAGTGCGAGACGACATAGAACGAGAAGCCGGGTGCCTGCACCTCCGCACAGACACAATGTGTCGTGCTGAGCTGCGAGACAAAGAGCATTTGGAAGGCCGGATTGCATACCACCACGGATGCCCAGGCTCTTTCACTCCTTACTGCAGCGACCTGTGCTGCAGTACCTAATCCGAAAAAGGTGTGTGCCGCGTCTGTCTTCTTGACGTAAGGTTCCTGCAACAGCAGGATGTCGAGACGCTTTTGGCGGATGAGTTCGCGCACCTCGCCGGTAACTACTTCGGAACGCCTCGCATTTAATTGGACTATCCTAATTCCCATGGTACGCATCGGGTTGACGTTAACGTTAGGGGGATCGTCGCGGGGGTTGTCGCGGGGGTTGTCGCGGGGGTTGTCGCGGGGGTTGTCGCGGGGGTTGTCGCGGGGGTTGTCGCGGAGGTTGTCGCGGAGGTTGTCGCGGGGGTTGTCGCGGGGGTCGTCGCGGGGGTTGTCGCAGGGGTTGTCGCGGGGGTTGTCGCGGGGGATGTTCGCGATCGCGGGAATATTCTGGGCTATTACGCGTCTATCGCACCTGTCGAGGACAATTTGGGCCACGCGGGGCTCGAGATTCGCGGGTCTAGTTGGGGGGGGTCTCGCTACTACGTTTCCTGTTCCAGCGGTCTGGACCAGGAGCCTATCGCATCTTACCAACTCCACACTGACGGCACGAAGGCCGAGAACACTACGCTGACTGCCGAAGCGTCTTTGGTCAGCGACACCCGTGGGACCGCAAGGAGGTGGACCCTGTCGAACAGATGCAGGCTGAGAAGCCGTCAACCCCCTCGCAGCCACACGGGTGTGCGGCCTCGCGACGGTGTCAGCAACTCCCACTTGTGCCACGCCTGGTTGCCTTTGCTCGGCCAGGCGGACACTCCTACGCCCATTCACACGGTCACATTCATACAGATTTTTTGAAAATTCCATTTTTGTTCCCACGAGTAAGGTCGGAAAAATAAGTCACACGGTGGTGCAGAGCCGCCTTACCCCACCCGGGAGAATTGAGTACGGTGTCGGAGGCCTCCGACCGTCCTAACCGCCACGCTTGAGACAGAACAAATTACCCCCTTCTGCCATGAGACCCTAGCCACGTCGGTCGAGCTTAGTCTAGGGGGGGCACTGAGTCGCGTCAGTTGGCCCGTCTGTAGGGAGTAAAAGCGTATTAGGAGCAGTAAAGCGTATACACTAGGGTTATTTTGTTTTGTTAGTGTTGGTTAGTCGTGTTAGTATATATATACGATATTAGTATTAGATTTATATTAGAATGTAGCGTATGGTTAGTGTTATTAATAGTATTATAGCACACACAGCAATGGTAAAGTAAAATAAAAGTAAAATAACATAAGAGAATAATAATAATAATAATAATAATAGGGTCCTACCAGGAGTTAAAGACAGGAAAATGGGAAGACGGGGAAAGGAAGAAGAGAGAAGAGAGGAGAAGAGAAAGGAAAGTAGAGAGGGGAAGAAAAGAAGAGCACTCGCACACACACAGTAACACACACACACACACGAACACAGGCATACCCACACACACACATTCACACACACACAAACACACACGAAACAAGAACATATTCTTGTTTCAGACAACAGGAGGATAGGATAGCAAGCGAAAAGAAAAGAAGAGAAGAGAAAACAAGAAATACAGGGAGGGAGTGAGTGAGGAAGAGGATAAGGGGAGCTATTCGAAGCGAACGGGTCGAGTCTAGACGAATTTAACCGCGAACGATACGAACGGCGTCGAGAGGATAAAGAGGACGGAAGCGGAACAAAACGAGACGAGACGAACCGAGACGACGCGAACCAGAAACGCGACGAATCGGGCGGGACGAGACGAATTGAACCTAAACCTGAATAATAGGGTAGGAAGTAATAATAATAATAGAGTCCTACCAGGAGATAGATACAGTAGAATGGGAAGACACGGAACGGAAGAAGAGAGGCGAGAGAAGTAGAGAGGGAAGAAAAGAAAGAGAAAAGCACTCACACACACACTAACACACACACACGAACACAGGCATACCCACACACACACATTCACACACACACAAAACACACACGAAACAAGAACATATTCTTGTTTCAGGAAACAAAAGGATAGGATAGCAAGGGAAGAAGGAGCATGAAAAGTGAAGAAACGAAAAGAAAAGAAAAGAAGAGAAAACAAGAAATACAAGAAGGGAGAGAGTGAAGAAGAGAATAAGGGGGAGCTATTCGAAGCGAACGGGTCGAGTCTAAACGAATTTAACCGCGAACGATACGAACAACGTCGAGAGGATAAAGGGGCAGAGGCGGAACAAAACGAGACGAGACGAACCGAAACGACGCGAACCAGAAACGCAACGAATCGGACGGGACGAGACGAATTGAACCTAAACCTGAAAGAGAAAGGGGTTAGTACCTGAAAATAAAGAGATTAGTAGACCCCCCGGTTCCGTCACCATCGATGCCCAAGGACATCGACAGCGCAGGGCCCGGTTGGGGTTTCGCGGTCATTGACGTCGCCTTC
>CAUEHJ010000010.1:70000-75000 GCA_958510785.1 Exephanes ischioxanthus
CTACTGGCAGGATCAACCAGGGAGCTTCGTCAACGTGTTTTTCGTTTACGAGACGCACACAGCTCACAGAGAGAGACAGAGATTTTTATATTTCTTTCGTTGCAACGCTCGGCGGAGAGATGAAATGAGAATGCGAAAAACGCAAACCACCATCCGAATTCTACCGTCTCGTAAAATAATAAAACTCTTCTCTCTCTCTTCGTGTTTTCTCTCTTAGTGTCGTTGTCAATCTCCCGCGGATATCGATTCCAGAGTCTTGCGACGCGGCATCGTATCTAAAGCGCGGCGAGAGACACACACTTTTTTCCCACATTCATTTTATTCATTTTATTTATTATTTTTGCTCAGCTAAGAAGATCTCCTCTCTCGTTGGAGACTTCGAAACTCGGCTATACGGATTGCACCATCGACACCTCTTTTGTCTCTTTGAAAACACACAAATTTTGTGCGAATCCGCGTATATTAGTCAAACATTCTCGTTTGCTACTCTTGACGCTAGAATATTTTTTCTCAGCGAACAAGCTGTGTCGTTTCGACACTTTCGTGATTCGTTTCGTATGATTTTTTTTCATACTTGTATTCTCGCCCGGAATTGGGTGAGTCGATGCTCAGTATTATACATATTGTTGTATACAATAATAATGTAAAAGCGCCTAGGGCGTGTACCACATAAGAGCCATTCGGTCAAAGACACCGACCCGTGGTAATGCTGCGTAATATTGTATTATACACCAACTGTACTCCACCAGTCCATCGAACGAGAGTCTCGCGTCGCTCGGTAGCACCGATGCTTCGCCTCCCTTATAGTAACGAGCTGGGGCGCCTACGGAGGCACGACGGCCGGCCTTAGCCACGGCGTTCGAACGGGACGAAACAGCGTTGAACGGGCCGGGCGGCATTCTTTCGCTGGCACTCCGCGCGACGTCCGAGCACTCTTCGAAGCATGTAAAATCAATGAAACCGAGCAACAATTGTCAATAACAATCACTCTAAACATTATTTTCGATTAAAGTAAATATTAATTTTGCAAAATAAATTATTTTTATCGATATTACGGACGATACAAGTTTTCTTTGTGGCGAGTATGGACCGATCGGTTATCTAAAATATTACAATTTAATTATTAAACCAGTTAAATAATGTTTATTTAATTATTAGAATCATACGTAAACAAAATTTATCGTATATTATTTTATTTACTTATTTTACGACACTCGAGTTTTTCGCGTGTGGACCGATCGGACGATGGCAGAGTCTTCGTTCTCATAGAACTCTCGGGTGTCGACCGATCGGGGCTCTCCCCTGCGAGTGAATGCTCTTCGAGTGGATGGGATATGGACCGATCGGTTGCTTAAAACTTACAATTCAATTAATAGGATTATTAAAATATTTGTCGAACAATGATCCAAGTATGTGAACATCATTTATAATCGTTGAATTTTGTTTTTCTTTTTTTTTGAATTTTTCTTTCGTCAGTCGTCGCATGTCGACCGATCGAGCGATGGCCAGAATTTTTTTCTCTCGGAAGTCGCGCGTCGACCCATCGAGACTGTTCGCTGCGAGTGAATGTTGCTGTTACGCTGCACTACGGATCGATGGAGTATGGACCGATCGGTTCTCAAAAAATTACAATCCATTGAATATGATTATACAAGTATTTGTAAAATGGTTGAACAAGTATAAGTCTCAACGTCGCTTCGAATATTTCAGATTTTTTTCCATAGAACTTGGAATTTGTCGCAAGCCGTCGCGTGTCGACCGATCGGACGATGTCCCCAGTCGTTGTTCTCATAGAACTCTCGGGTGTCGACCGATCGAAGCTCTTCGCTGCTAGTGAATGCTCTGGCACTGTGCATGGAGTATGGACCGATCGGCTGCTCGACACTTACAATTCCATTAATATTATTATAAAAATATTTGTAAAATAATGAACCAAGTGCGTGAACATCATTTATAATTAGTAACAATTTTTTTTATTTTTTTTATAATTTTTTTTCCTCAGTCCTCGCGTGTCGACCACTGAGTAACAATTTTCTTCTCTCGGAAGTCGCGCCTCGACCCATCGAGACTGTTCGCTGCGAGTGAATGTTGCTGTTACGCTACACTACGAGTGGATGGCGTATGGACCGATCGGGTCTCAAAAGCTTACAATTCACGAAATATGATTATACAAATATTTGTAAAATGGTTGAACAAGTATTGTCACAACGTCATTTCCAATATTTAGGATTTTTTTTTTCGTAGAACTCGGTATTTATCCCAAGCCTTCGCGTGTCGACCGATCGGACGATGCCCGAGGCTTTGTTCTCATAGAACTCTCGGGTGTCGAACGATCGAGGCTCTTCGTTGCGAGTGAATGCTCTCGCACTGTGGTAGGAGTATG
The DNA here is from genome assembly GCA_958510785.1 of Exephanes ischioxanthus. Taxonomy (NCBI): domain Eukaryota; kingdom Metazoa; phylum Arthropoda; class Insecta; order Hymenoptera; family Ichneumonidae; genus Exephanes; species Exephanes ischioxanthus. The sequence continues at coordinate 72,384 of CAUEHJ010000010.1, forward strand.
GACCGATCGGTTGCTCCACACTTACAATTCAATTAATATTATTATGAAAATACTTGTAAAATAATGAACCAAGTGCGCGAACATCATTTATAATTTGTGACAATTTTTTTTCTTTTTTTAGAATTTTTTTTCCTCAGACGTCGCGTGTCGACCACTCAGTAACAATTTTCTTCTCTTGGAAGTCGCGCATCGACCCATCGAGACTATCCACTCCGGGTGAATGGTGTTACGCTACACTGCGACTGTACGGAGTATGGACCGATCGGTTCTCAAAAACTTACAATCCATGGAATATGATTATACAAATGATTGTAAAATAGTTAAACAAGTATGTAAACGTGACTTCCAATATTTCGGACATTTTTTTCGTACAATTTGAAATTTATTACAAGACGTCGCGTGTCGACCGATCGGACGACAGGCAGAATTTTCTTAACATGGAAACCGTGCGTCGACCGATAGAGACTCTTCGCTCCGAATGAATGCCGTTCTACAAGTGGATGGAGTATGGGCCACTCGGTTTCTGAAAACATACAAATCATGATGAGATAATAAAAAAAAATATTCGTGAAACGGTTGAACAAGTATTTCAATGTCATTTTTTTCGTCGCAGAACTCGAAATTTTTCAGAATTTTCTTCTCTTCAAAGTCGCGCGTCAACCGTTCGCTGCGAGTGAATAAATGCTCTTGGATTTCAGCGGCATTTTTTTCTTTTCTTCGAAGAACTCGACATAACAATTTTCAGCCGTTGAAGAATCTGTTGGCCGCGAGTGAATGCTCTCGCACTAAACTATAAGTGGACGGAGTATGGACCGATTGATACTCAAAAACTTACAATTCATGGAATGTGATTGTAAAAATATTTGTTAAATTGTTGAACAAGTATATCGATGTCAATTATAATTTTTTGTATTTTTTCCCCTAAAGTTTTTACGACATTTTTCTGGTACGTGAGTAACTTTTGTGGTACTCGAACAGCTCCTTTCATCTCTTTTGATTTATGCTTTAATATTTTGGTCTATTTTAATACTTTTAATACTTTTGTGGGGAAATTGTTTTTAGTAACCTTATTATTTCGGTTGGGGGGGGGGGGGGGGCAGCCTCCCTTTTTGGGGAGTATTTTGTTTGGGTTGTTCCCCTTTTGTAAATTCTTTTTTCTTTTGCTTTTTGGTCTTCCCTTTTTTTATTTTTTTTAAATTTTTTATTTTTTTTGTTTTATTTATTTATTTAAAAAAAATTTCTATTTTTATTTAAAAATTTTTTCTTTTCGTTTTTTTTCTTCCTTTTTTTGTGGTTCCTCTTTTTTTGGTTTGGGTTTTTTTGCGCTTGTTTTTTTGGGGTCCCTTCTTTTTTGGGTTAGGGTTTTTTTGTGGTCCCTATTTTTTTATTTTTTTTATTTTTTTATTTTTTTATTTTTTTTTAAATTTATTTATTTTTTTTAAATTTATTTTTATTTTTTTTAATATATTTTTTTTATTTTCGTTATGTTCTTCCTTTTTTTTGGGGTCCCTAATGAGGGACCCCAAAAAAAAGGAAGAACATAACGAAGAGGGAAAACAAAACGAACATAAAAAAAGAGGGACCACAAAAAACCCTAACCCTGAAAATGTTTAGGGTTAGGGTTTTTTGTGGTCCCTCTTTTTTTTCTTTTTTTTTCTTTATTTTATTTTTTTTTATTTTCGTTATGTTCTTCTTTTTTTGGGGTCCCTCATTTTTAGGGTTAGGGTTTTTTGTGGTCCCTCTTTTTTTTAAAGCTTTTTTTTTTAGCTTTTTTTTGCGGTCCCTCCTTTTTGGGTTTGGGTTTTTTGCGCTTGTTCTTTTGGGGGCCCTTTTTTGGGGTTTTTTTGTGGCTTTTAGGGACCACAAAACGAACATAAAAAAAGAGGGACCACAAAAAACCCTAACCCTAAAAATGTTTAGGGTTAGGGTTTTTTGTGGTCCCTCTTTTTTTTTTTTTTTTTTTTTTTTTTTTTTTTTTTTTTTTTCTTTTTCTTTTTTTTTCTTTTTTTTTAGCTTTTTTTTTTTAGCTTTTTTTTGCGGTCCCTCCTTTTTGGGTTTGGGTTTTTTTGCGCTTGTTCTTTTGGGGGCCCCCCCCTTTTTTTTTTTTTTTTTTTTTTTTTTCTTTTTTTTTTTTCTTTTTTTTTCTTTTTTTCTTTTTTTTTTTTCTTTTTTTTTTTTTTTTTTTTTTCTTTTTTTTTTTTTTTTTTTTTTTTCTTTTTTTTTTTTTTCTTTTTTTTTCTTTTTTTTTTCTTTTTCTTTTTTTTTTTTTTTCTTTTTTTTTAGCTTTTTTTTGCGGTCCCTCCTTTTTGGGTTTGGGTTTTTTTGCGCTTGTTCTTTTGGGGGCCCTTTTTTGGGTTTTTTTGTGGCCCCTCCTTTTTTGGGTTTGGGTTTTTAAGCGCTTGTTTTTTTGGGTCCCTCCTTTTTTGGGTTTCGGTTTTTCAACGCTTGTTATTTTAAAGGTCCCTTTTTTTGGATTCGGGTTTTTTTGTGGTCCCTCCTTTTTTGGGTTTGGGTTTTTAAGCGCTTGTTTTTTTTGGGTCCCCTCTTTTTTGGGTTTGGGTTTTTTGTGGTCCCTCCTTTTTTGGGTTTGGGTTTTTAAGCGCTTGTTTTTTTTGGG
>CAUEHJ010000011.1:0-13499 GCA_958510785.1 Exephanes ischioxanthus
TTTAAGTAACTATTCACTTAATTTAAATAAATGTTTATTTAAATCGAATAAATATTTTACTCAAACCAAATAAACGGTGGGCGTCAAATAAATTTTTTTCTGGGTGGATGAAAGTAAAAAAGTCACGAAATTGTATCCATAAAAAATAAATAAATAAAAAAATAACCAAAAAACGATACTTTTCCGAGTTTCAAAAAAAAAAAAAAATGTTGTTACGGAATCATGCTCGTAACTTGAATCATCAAACGTGCGCACGTTGGAGATGAAAAAAAAAGTACAATTCAGAGAAACGACCCGGTGGAAGTGCGTAAGTCGATGGAGAAGGATGGGAACAAAAATGTCGAGTAATTCGGTCGATGCGCGATTCGCGCGGACTCGAAGTTCGTCGCCCCGGAGTAAGCGAGGAGCGCACGATTCATCGGAGTGTTCGTGCGAGCGAGCGACAGCGAACGAGGAGTGTTGCCGTCTTGGCTGCTCTCCCGCGCGGGAAACGTCCCTCGCCGTCGAGGCAACAGCCGCGTCACCCCCGCACTCGTCGGGGCGACGACGACGACGCCGTCGTCTACTCTCTACCCCACTTCGAACGGGCCTTTGCAAGTTCGTTCGCTCCCTTCCCCCCCCCCCCCCCCCCCCCCTCCCCCTGCCCGTCTTTCGCTATCTACTGTATTCTTGGCGTTTCGCGGAGCGAGCGTTGCAAGGTCAACAAACTTCTCTCTTCGATAAAAAAGAAACGAAGGGCGAGGGAGGGCGGGTGGCGAAAGAAGAGGAGCAAGAAACAAGGGGGGTAGAGCTTGGATGAGAAGAAACAAAAAAAAAAAAAAAAAAGTGAGATTCTGCTGGAATAAGAGGAGAGAATGAATGCTCTCGGCACTCTCTGTTTGGAATTGTAACAGTCGCAACTGTAAACATCTCTTTCCTCTTTTTTTTTTTTTTTTTTTTTTTTTTTATTTCCTTTTCTTTCGACGTCGAAGCGGGGGAGATTCTACAGAGTTACGGTTTAAAGGGGCACTGTTCTTGCTTGTCTATTTCCTTGGCCATGACGGAACCAACTTCTTGTGTGCCGCTCGCTGTCACGTGGACACTTTAGTGAAAGCAGGATGAACGCGTAAACGGCCGTTCATTGCCAAGGAGCTATCCCCAAAGTAACTCAGCCCGAGGAACGGATTAGAGAAATAATAGAAATGAGATTTTTGTTTCAGTTGATGCCGCTGTCTAAATCGTTGGAACTAAATGAACATCGATTTACCATCCATTACTTGGAAGGTATCTTTACTACAACTCGATCGAAAGAGTGGACTCGTTTGTACAGTTATGGAAATCAAATAATAATCTGAAACTACTCGATTTTGTCATTGTGGCAACGATCGAATCCTCATATTTTGTTTCTTCTCTTTTTTTTTTAGTTTTTAATTCCAATAATTTTGCAAGACTTTTACAAAATTGAGTAGAATAAAAAAAACATGTCAACGACTTTCTTTATTCGACTTTGCAACGCGTAAACGGCCGTTCATCGCCACGGAGCTATCCCCAAAGTGACTCAGCCCGAGGAACGGATTAGAGAAATAATAGAAATGAGATTTTTGTTTCAGTTGATGCCGCTGTCCAAATCGTTGGAACTAAATGAACATCGATTTACCATCCATTACTTGGAAGGTATCTTTACGACAACTCGATCGAAAGAGTGGACTCGTTTGTACAGTTATGGAAATCAAAATAATAATCTGAAACTACTCGATTTTGTCATTGTGGCAACGATCGAATCCCCATATTTTGTTCTTCTCTTTTTTTTTGAGTTTTTAATTCCAATAATTTTGCAAGACTTTTACAAAATTGAGTAGAATAAAAAAAAACATGTCAACGACTTTCTTTATTCGACTTTGCAACGCGTAAACGGCCGTTCATCGCCACGCAGCTATCCCCAAAGTAACTCAGCCCGAGGAACGGATTAGAGACATAATAGAAATGAGATTTTTGTTTCAGTTGATGACGCTGTCTAAATCGTTGGAACTAAACAAACATCGATTTACCATCCATTACTTGGAAGGTATCTTTACTACAACTCGATCGAAAGAGTGGACTCGTTTGTACAGTTATGGAAATCAAAATAATAATCTGAAACTACTCGATTTTGTCATTGTGGCAACGATCGAATCCCCATATTTTGTTTCTTCTTTTTTTTTTAGTTTTTAAGTCCAATAGGGGAGACCGGGGCAAAATGGCACAGCGGGGCAAAACGGGACAGTGAGGGCAAAACTCAATTTTCCAATAATCTTTGGATGCCACATTTTGTCCCAACAATACATCCGGATTTTCAAACCCGTTTTACCCCACGTACCACCATCGCCACCATCCAAAAGTTATTGGAAAATTGAGTTTTGCCCTCACTGTCCCGTTTTGCTCCGCTGTGCCATTTTGCCCCCCTCTCCCTAATTTTGCAAGACTTTTACAAAACTAAGTAGAATAAAAAAAAACATGTCAACGACTTTCTTTATTCGACTTTGCAACGCGTAAACGGCCGTTCATCGCCACGGAGCTGTCCCCAAAGTAACTCAGCCCGAGGAACGGATTAGAGACATAATAGAAATGAGATTTTTGTTTCAGTTGATGACGCTGTCTAAATCGTTGGAACTAAATGAACATCGATTTACCATCCATTACTTGGAAGGTATCTTTACTACAACTCGATCGAAAGAGTGGACTCGTTTGTACAGTTATGGAAATCAAAATAATAATCTGAAACTACTCGATTTTGTCATTGTGGCAACGATCGAATCCCCATATTTTGTTTCTTCTCTTTTTTTTTAGTTTTTAAGTCCAATAGGGGAGACCGGGGCAAAATGGCACAGCGGGGCAAAACGGGACAGTGAGGGCAAAACTCAATTTTCCAATAATCTTTGGATGCCACATTTTGTCCCAACAGTACATCCGGATTTTCAAACCCGTTTTACCCCACGTACCACCATCGCCACCATCCAAAAGTTATTGGAAAATTGCGTTTTCTCTCATTATCCCGTTTTGCCCCGCTGTGCCATTTTGCCCCCCTCTCCCCTAATTTTGCAAGACTTTTACAAAACTAAGTAGAATAAAAAAAAACATGTCAACGACTTTCTTTATTCGACTTTGCACCGCGTAAACGGCCGTTCATCGCCACCGAGCTATCCCCAAAGTAACTCAGCCCGAGGAACGGATTAGAGAAATAATAGAAATGAGATTTTTGTTTCAGTTGATGCCGCTGTCTAAATCGTTGGAACTAAACAAACATCGATTTACCATCCATTACTTGGAAGGTATCTTTACTACAACTCGATCAAAAGAGTGGACTCGTTTGTACAGTTATGGAAATCAAAATAATATTCTGAAACTACTCGATTTTGTCATTGTGGCAACGATCGAATCCCCATATTTTGTTTCTTCTCTTTTTTTTTAGTTTTTAATTCCAATAATTTTGCAAGACTTTTACAAAATTAAGTAGAATAAAAAAAAACATGTCAACGACTTTCTTTATTCGACTTTGCAGCTACAGCTGGGAGCGATATAAAGTCCCGTTTGCTTCTCGACCGGCGAGCTGCACAGCACAAAGATAATGAAAAGGCGAGCGCGGGTCTATTGCCGTCTACGAAATCTTTTTATCTAAATGACGTTTCTCCGGTTTTGTGGGTTCTGACGATGCGTTGCTCGCTCGCTTTTCCCGAGGGGCTAAAAAAAAAGCTCTAAATTAAAAGAGAAGAAACAAGACTATTTCGGCAGTTTCGATCGCTCTAATTATTACACCGCGAGTACGTGGAGCCCTCGTTGGATGCAGCAGTAAAGAAACAAAAAGAGAGCAAAAAAAAAAAAAAAAAAAAACCTAAACCACTAAACAAGTTGGCCTCCGAGTCTCAGGGTGTATTATATCTACTGTTATAGTATGCAAACCTCCGTCCCATAGTTGTCCGGAGAAGTATAGTTCAAGTCGTCGTCGTCGTAGTCGCTCGTCGCCGTCGCAGAGTTTCGTGTTCCCTCATAGCGTCTGGGTTTTTCGGGCTCGGCGCGTGAACAAACGAGGGAGCATGCGAGTTCATCTCGCTTTCCGTGCCTCGACTCCGCACGCTGCCGCCGGCCGGCGTCGTCGACCCCCCCCCCCCCCCCCCCCCCCGGCCGCCCCTCCTGCCCGACCGTTCGTCGGTCGACGAGTTTTTTTCGACTCTATGCATAGCGCCCTCGGCTCGCCTCGTAACCCTGCGCCAAACAACAGAGCACCACCAGCGAGCACGAGCACGAACTGTTTTGCCTGCGTTTTGCGCGTAGGCTACAAAAAGAATTTCGAGTGTCGCGGCAGCCCTCACCCGCTTCGGGAAACTCTCTCCCTACAGAGAGCAAGGTGGAAAAAAAAACATCGAAAAGCAGTAGAAAAAAAAGCGTGAAAATCGAGTTTTAACAAACCTATATGATCGGATCTACTTTTGTATACAAAGCTTCTATGAAAAATCATTTTCCATGATTATTTGGCTTTCTCGTGGAGGAAGCTTTGTCGGTAAAAAAAAAATAATAATCGCGTTTAAAATGCAAAAAATTACTATTTTTGGAAATATTCACTACAAGGATTCGCCATAAAAATTATCCCTCGACACGCATATCCCCCGAAAAGTTAAACCCCGAAACGTCATTTTATTAAAATATTGCGGCCCCTTGATCACGAATATGACGTTCATTTTGCTCCAAATCCAATATATTACATTTTAATCCTAAAAATCAGAGCTGGGCAAAGTACTTAAAGTACTTGGTATTTGAAGTGCCTAGCACTTTGAGTACCGGCAAAATATTCTTAAACATCATTCAACATCAAAGTTGAGTACAGTACTCGAAGTGTTTAGTACTTATGGTACCGGGTACTTAAAGTATTGGATACGTACGATACTACGTATCAAGTACTTTAAGTACTTTTTGCCCAGCTCTGCTAAAAATGCGATTTCACATTAGAGCAAACTGTTTTCAGTGCATAAAATCGTAGGTACAAATGGCCCACTACACTTACGCACAAAAAGGCCAGCAGATTCATGTTCAACGCACAAAAATACGTCGCAATACGTCGCAGTTAATTTTATAAACGGAAAAAAACATTTCATACCGAGAAAAAATATTTCATCAAAAATTCCAAGGAATTTTTTTCCAATCCATTATTCACGTTTTTCAACGTCCTCGAACGGGACGATAAACCAATTGTAAAACTTTGCACGAGATATCGACCTTTGAAAATCACGAAGATCGACGTTTTTCCAAAAATGGCTAAAAAATTGAGAAATCGTTGTTCAATCGATTTTTTTTTATTTCAAGGCCTTTCAACCTCATTTCACGGGTTTTTTATTTCCAGCTTATTCAACCTTATTTCAAGGGTTTTTTATTTCCACGTATTTTTTCCCGCTGATCACGAATATAACAATGATTTTACTGCCAACCCAACATTTTCCATTTAAATCCTAAAAATACGATTTTTCGCGCATAAAATCGAGACTTTCGTGTTTAGTGGGAAAAACTACGTCGAAATACGTGTCAGTTCATTTAAAAAAAAGACAAAAACATTTACTAAACTACATATACATTTTTAAACAAACCAACATTTTCGGGGAAATAAAAAATTCAAGGACATTATGTGAAACTCAAGGACATTCCAGGACTTTTTCAAGGTCAGGCAAAATTCAAGGACTTCAGGGACTTGAAGGACCGCTGGACACCACGGAACACCACATCGGAAAAAATATGTTTTCGACGATCCTGGTTCCTCCGAGCGAAAGTCTCATCCGACGATAATATTGATCCATTGTATATGAGATACCAGATTAATTTACAATCGCTAATGTTCAGATCTTTATATCGTCGCTAACTTTAGCACAGTTACTTGACCGAACACCACCTATCTTCTGTACCCAACGGAATGCACTTACGATTCGATAGTTTCGATAGGCTTCGCATTTTTGCAATAAATTGACGTTTTGGGGGTTAATCTTTCGGGGGTTCGTCTTTTCGGAGGATATACATTTCGGAGGTTATTTTTTTCGGGGGATATTCGTCGGGGGATAACCCTTCGGAGGCTATGCCACTCTACTTAAAAATTGTAGATATTCGTCGTTTCGGGGCCATGCCTGATGTATTTTTTCCCACTGACCACAAATCAACATAGATACGGAAACTCGCGTACATACTAGTAATCGCAAAAATAGTAACTTTTCGTAAAACTCAAAAAAATCACAATCTTATAAAATCTGGACGGTACGATCGATCCTCGCCGAATTAAATAGGAATCAACGATGGAGTCCCTTTGCGTTCAACTTTTTGGTCCCAATGGTTCAAAAATTGTAAGAACTAGCAAAGTTCAAAACTATAAAATTGTTATGACTGACAGCATTTTGCTACAAATTGGAAGAAACGTTGAGGATTAAACTCTCCACCTACCTTAGAAATTTCAACTTCATAGCTCAAGCCGGTCTCAAGTTATAAGAGTAAACATTTTTCAGGTCTCGCACACGCGCACGCGCACGCGCACGCGCACGCGCACGCACACGCACACGCACACGCACACGCACACGCACACGCACACGCACACGCACACGCACACGCACACGCACACGCACAAACAGACATTTTGTCCAAATATGAATTTCCGATGTTTTGGAACATCCTGAACACGTTCTCATGAAAATCACGAAAACAAAATTTCATGAGAACAAAGTTGCCTCTATGAGGAAGCAAACAAAAAAAAAATGCAAACAGCAAAAACATGCCGTCCAGTGGCTCGAGGGGACAGCAATGTGTGCGACGGGAGCTAGTCAATCCACAAAAAAAACCTTTCGTCCCCGTTAACCCTTTATAAGTCACACCTCCATCCCCACTCTTAGGCGCTACCGTAGCAACGCGTTGGCCCCACTCCGCGACCGTTAGTCCCGTTTCGGTGCGGTTTCGGGCGCTGTGACTTATAAAGGGTCAACCGACACTCTCGTTTCTAATCAGAATTCGTAACAGACAGCATTTTGTAGTTTTTTTTTTATTTTTTTTTGGGTGAGAAATGATGAATACGAAAAATAGTGGAGAAGAGAAACGAGAGGGTGGGAAAAAGGACAGAGTCCAGAAGCGTTCGATGCCTCGGCTAACGGAACGTCGGGAAAGACACTCGTCCGGGATCACAGCGCGGCGGTGACGCGCTGTGATGCCCGGAAAGGGTCAACCAACACTCTCGTTTCTAATCAGAATTCGTAACAGACAGCATTTTGTAGTTTTTTTTTTTTTTCTTTTTCTTTGGGTGCGAAATGATGAATACGAAAAATAGTGGAGAAGAGAAACGAGAGGGTGGGAAAAAGGACGTGGTCCAGAAGTGTTCGATGCCTCGGCTAACGGAACGTCGGGAAAGACACTCGTCCGGGCATCACAGCGCGGCGGTGACGCTGTAATGTATTCGGGGTATTAGGAGAGACGAGGGGGGGGGGGGGGGGGGGGGGGGGGATGGAGCGAGCGCAGAGACGCAGTGCGGCGTAAGTACGCGGCTAGTACAGTTTTTTAACGACCAAATTTTTGCTGTGGCGGCAGTGAGAGTGAGAGAGAGTTCGGGAGAGCGGAAGCGCCGGTACGTTCACCCTTCCGCGTGGTGAGGACGGCGGCGCTGGGTTCCCCGTAGGTGGAGAGGCAAAAATACGAGAGGGTAGAAAAAACGAGAAACGCGAGGAGGAAAGGAACCCGGAGGCATAAAAAAAAAAAAAAAAAAAAAAGAAAGAAAATTCCCGCTGCCTGCACATTCGTACGAGCGGTTTTTCGTACCGCGAGTGTGTAGCGAGTTATAACCGTACGTGCCCTTTGACCGACGCGCCCTCTCGCATTTTCATCGATCGAGAGAGCGAACCCGCGAAATTGTCGAAGAACCCGCGAACGGTTATCGGGGGGGGGGGGGGGGGGGGGGGCACGCGCTGCTTTTTCTTGTTTATCTTTTATCAACGGCACCAAACACCCGGATGGCGCACACCGTCCGGCCAACGGAAATTTAAACATCGTCAATATTTTTCGAGAGAATTGTTTTCGTATCGGTTGACAAAAAAAATTGTTAATAATAATAAAAACGGCGCAGCTTTTAGAAACGAGGCACTGAAAAAAAATCCGAAATGTTGAATATAAAAGACTTTATTTTCCGAAATTTTTTTAATTAAAAAAAAAATTGGATATTAGTTATTATTTTTTTATCATTAATTGGTACTAAGAGCGTCGTCCCATTAACACGTCCGAAGCGGGGTAATTGAATTATTCATAAATGTTATTTTATCAGCCAATTATTATGTTCGAAATATTCGACGGATATCGTTGAAATGACGAAATTGCCTGAATGCGATAAAAAAACAGCGTACCAGGAAACAGCTCTCCGTACACTGCAATGTAACGCAGAAATAAGCAAATGTATAGCTACGTGAATGGTACCCAGGCAACGAGGCTGGAGGCTTCGATTTTTTTTATCCCCGGCGATGTCCCCCCGCCGCAAGCGACGGAACACTCTGTTCGCTGTCTCTCCTCTTATCCACTTTGTTGCGGCAGACTCACGGTGGACACGGGTCAGGGAATGCCCGAAAATCCTGCGGAAATTTCAGGGAATTACAAAAATTGTCCGGACGAAGAGAAAAAATTTTTTCGAAAAAAAAAAAAAAAAAAAATTAAAACGATATACCTCGCATACAACTTATAATATACTCGGTCATACACTTATTTTATCTCCATGGGGTAAAAATAAACGCCAGTTTTTAGTGCGGCCATGAAGTCGGATGGCCGCTATAATGGTTACAGATTGCATCGTATTTTTGACACTTAAGCGAATGACGAACCAACAAAACAAATTGTCGCGGACAATTTCGAGGGTTTTTCGGACGAACGAACAATGTCTCCGGTGCTCGAATTCCAATAACTCGAAGCTCCTCAAACTTAACCATACCGCTTGCGAATAATACCCGAACACATAGCGTGAGCGCGATACAGTCACACACAATGCGCTCCCGGGAGTTCCACTGCGTGCCCAATTTTCGAGCCTGAGTTGGCGTGTCTCGGCGATTCGCAGAATTACTCCAAACAACGCGAAGCGACCGATCCTCGCTGTGACCGCTACGCTAGTCGAGTCGAATCGACTTTTTTTTTTTTCCTTCGTTTATCGTACTTCTCGCCTTGTTCCAGCAGTTTGTTTCTTCAAAGTAATAATAATAATAATGAAAAACAGCGTTCCACACGAGACTGTTGGCCTGTTAATTCGCAAATAACCGTGCGCAAACCATCGACGCACGATAAGTTAAGTGCATCCGTCGAACAGTACGACGGACGTTATTATACAAGGCGACGTAAACCATCTTCCGGGAACGAGAGATCATATCAGTTATCCCCCCCCCCCCCTCCCCCGGTTATAACGTTCACTCGTTTCTCCTCGTGAATAATTATTAGCGGTAGTTTGACTATTAATCCGCCATTTATAGAGAGCAGGTTCTACGGCTCGATGGATAAATCCCAGGATACCGGGCTGGTCTTCTTGTTCATCGATGAGCTGTAATTATTGGCGCTACTGATAAGAAAATTTACGAAGGCATATCATTTTTGTATTCAATTTTTGTCTACGCATTGACGGAGAGTAGATTGATATTCGTAAAAGTTGTCGAAGAGCGCGTTCTCAAACGGAAGCTTAGCTTTCGTTTGAGTTTCACTTGCATTACTGTGCGTCGCTTTTTCTTAAGGTAGTCCTTGCGGACAGCCTGAGCCCACGTGAGTTCAGAGCGAATTGAGAGTGGAATTGCGAATACTTCGCGATGAGATAAAAATCTGAAAAAAATCAACCATATGGAAGGTAGTGAAAAGATTGATTTTGCATAATAATAATTCCAAAATTTTATTAACAAATGAATGAAAAAAAAATTGTTCAACAAATCTTCCGGCAACTTAACTTTTTGTTCATATAAAAACAATAAGTTAATCTTTTTGAATACGTATGAATATTTTCAGAATTTTGTCTAATTTTTGAAAATTGCGTTTTTAATTAATAAAAAAACGTGATTTTCAAAAATTAGATAAAATTCTGAAAAAATTCATACGTATTCAAAAAGATTAACAAATTGTTTTTATATGAACAAAAAGTTAAGTTGCCGGGGAATTTGTTCAACAATATTTTTTTTTTATGCATTTGTTAATAATATTTTGGAGTTATTATTATGTAAAATCAATCTTTTCAGCACCTTCCATATGCTTGATTTTTTTCGAATTTTTATCCCATCGAGAAGTGTTCGCAATTCTCTCTGAACTCATGTGGGCTCAGGCTGTCCGCTAGGACTACCTTAAGGTAGCTATGTCGCTTCCCGTTCATCTCGCATAAGTTCGAGAAAAGTAAGCGAATATTGCAAGTACTTCTCGATGATATAAAAATCTGAAAAAATGCATGCAGATCAAAGGTACTGGAGAGATTAATTTTGCACAATAATAATTCCAAAATGTTATCAACAAATTAATCAAAAAATTAATTGGTTAATAAATTGCCCGGCAAAACACCACTTTTTTCTATGAAAATGATTCGTTTATTTTTCTGAATACGTATGAATTTTTTCAGATTTTTCAATTAGTTTTAATTTTTGTGTTTATTCAGACATTTTTTCCATATAAAAAAATTAAAAAATCAAAGCTAATTGAAAAATCTGAAAAAAATTCATACGTATTCAGAAAAGCAAACGAATCATTTTTATAGAAAAAAAATGGTTGTTTTGCCGGGCAATTTGTTAAACAATTAATTTTTTTATTAATTTGTTAATAACATTTTGGAATTATTATTGTGCAAAATTAATTTCTTCAGTACCTTTAATCTGCATGAATTTTCTCAGATTTTTATATCGTCGAGAAGTACTTGCAATATTCGCTTACTTTTCTGGAACTTATGCGAGATGAGCGGGAAGCTACATAGCTACCTTAAGTCTCTCGTTCCCGAGTTATCTTATCCGAACGGATTAATCGAAAATATAATGATCTACCGGATCGTTGATCGTAACACGGGCAGTGCGACGGAGTCTGTGAAATGAATATCGAAGTCTATCGTTGTAACCGGAAGATTCGGAATGTACACCCAGAAAAATAATTTATTTGACGGCAACCGTTTATTTGGCTTAAGTAAAATATTTCTTTGATTTTAATAAATAGTAGTAGTAGTAGTGGATTTATTGACAATATTCCAGATGGAACAATTTTTTATATATAGCATTACATAGTGTAAGTTGTCCTAAGAATATAAATATATATATATTGTCAATTGGCCATCGACCTAGGTCCTTCAGCCATGGGTTTTACATAATTCATGGATATGTATATATATATTTTTTTTTACATTTTGTGTAACGATAATTGATACATATTTATTCAATTAACATCTTCGTTGTTCATTATTTCAAGCTTCTGGTATATTGTATGTGATGGGTGTTATTTAATAAATATTTATTTCATCTAAGTAACTATTTACTTAATTAAAATAAATATTTATTTAAATGAAATAAATATTTTACTCAAACCAAATAAACAGTGTCCGTCAAATAATTTTTTTTTGCGGGTGTACTCGAGAGTTGAACGGAGTGGGTCTCTATGATAGTTCCATAGAATTATTAGACGGTCGGAAGAGCGATGGGTGTATATTTATGGCCGAGCGGAGCGCTGTAGGGTTATCGACGGATGGCGAGGTCGACTCGAAGTGCAGACATGGTTCAACCGGTCGTGAACGGCCTTGGCCATGGTGAGAGGAATCACCGTTCACTCAATCGTACGCTATTCACACTGACCACCGTCGGGTGTCGTCATTTTACACTGTCGTCTCATCCGTACCGGTATCGATTCTTCGGTTACGCTTTCAGCCGACGGATAATTGGCTTCAGGTTTGTTTACTCGCGAGGCGTCCGGGGGAGGGGGAGAAAGAAAAATATTAATTGACGAGAAACCCAAATAGACATGTGACGGCACGGGTACACACGTCGTGCCGGCACAATGCAGACATGTACGTCCGCATGTGACGATATTGTGACGGCACGGCATTTTTATACCAAAAAGCTGCTTGCACAGTTCCAGCTTGGCGTCCACCATCTTGACCTGAAGCCCCACAGTGAGCTGGAACTGTGCAAGCAGGTTTTGGTATCGAAACGCCGTGCCGTCACAATATCGTCACATGCGGACGTACTTGACGGCATTGTGCCGGCATGGCGTGACGAACGCACGGCACGTTTTTCTATCTGGGAAGAAGCAGGTGGATACTTCGGAAAAGCGAGTCTTATCCAGACGCGGTTATACACCGCTTTCGATTTTGAGTATCAAATGAATTATTTTTCTGAAATTCAGCGACATTGCCTCAGTTTCTCCGATCGCTCGGCAAAGAAATCGTATGCGCAGAGGCCACGGCTCGAGCGAACCGGTGTTGAGTAAGAAACGACGAGCGGCAAGGTCGGGAACGCGCGCTGCACTCTCGATTCACCTCCGGCATCTCCTCGTTGCATGGTAACGCTCGTATCTATGTATATCAATACCTACGCGCGCGAACTGACAAAAATTAATATCCGCGAGGTACGAAACACCCGTTAAGCGAGAATACTTGTCCCGCCTCTCTCTCTCGCGATATAACAGATCCAAGCCGTTTCCGATAGACTCTAATCGGTGACATTGATCGAAATTTTTAAAACATGCAAAATTATCCTCGTTGCCCATAGAGATAAGATTTTTTTTGTTATTAGAATTGAAACGACCGTAGGTCATCTGTCAGTCATTCGGGTGAAACAATTTTTACAAAAAAAAAAAAAAAAATCATCGTAAAAGATCGATGAGAGAACTAGCCGAGGTAGTGTCGGAGAGAGGCAAAAAATAATCAAAGGTGAGTGACGAGCGTGGTCGAGTCGAAAAAAAAAAAAAAGAAAAAAGGCTGTCAGTTGCAAGGTCGAGAACGCGGTAACGTTCTTGCGCAGTATCTCCGATGTGAGGAGCGGAGCCGAGGCTGTTGGCATGTGCTCCACAGGCTTCGCGGTTTAATCAACCGGCAAACTAAGCAAAAGGATATATCGAAGCTGGCCAAGGAGGCGACCCGTTAGCGCGCTCGGGAGAAGGAGAGCGTATTTATTGTGCGATCTTGCGCCTGCAAGCCTCCGAGCGCGCTATCCGCGCACGGTGAACGGACCCCGCCCATCTTATGCATCCGCAAGAGCTACCGGTCGATCCTGATGCACGTACCGGGCCGAACCTCTCGGTGAAATTAAACTGAGCAGGATAGCGAATATTCCATGGTAAAACGAACGATGAAAAACGGCGAATGTGTTGAGCTTTGACGAGATGGCCGATCTTCTAACGGGGTGCTGCCTCGGTCCGTCCCTCCTCGGCCGTCCTTCTCGACGGTTTAACGGGAAATACGCAGAAATAGATAAGTGATTGGGATGCGGATGCACTAGCGAACGACAAAACGAGTTAACCGACGATCGAGGCTGCCGCACGATTCAACGAAAAATTCG
>CAUEHJ010000012.1:0-17306 GCA_958510785.1 Exephanes ischioxanthus
ATGGTTAATTTTTTTCAGATTTTTATCTCATCGCGAAGTATTCGCAATTCCACTCTCAATTCGCTCTGAACTCACGTGGGCTCAGGCTGTCCGCGAGGACTACCTTAATGCCTCTGAACGTCGCTATCGTCGCCGATGCTCCGGATTTTGGTGAACATCGCGATACCGTAACGCACTCAACTCACAGTCACGGTTTCGCACAACGGGAGTCTGGTCGACGAACGAGTCTATCTACTTAACCGAAACCCGACGCTCGTGTATCCATTCGAGTCGCTTACGCTTCCGGACGATTCACTGCCTTTGCTCGCTCGCTGTTTCCACGGGGCCGCAAATTGATCGTTTCCTTACCGTGGTCATTTCCACGTCGAACAATCCATCATAAGCCCGGCTCTCGGTCTACGTACACGCGAGCATGGAGTGCGCCCGTCGCGTTCCAGCCCGGCCCGTTGCGTCGCCGACTGCGGGACTTCGGGCTCCTTCTACGTCGCCACCAACGTCTTCCTCGTCCTCGCCGATAGAGCCAAGAGAGCCAGCGGCGCACTCGAAATAATCTCTAGCCGAGCGCGAATAAAAATTTATCGCTCAAATCCCCCCCCGAAAAACTAACTGGCGCTCTACGATATTTATACGAAAAACGGCGTCCTCGGGTCAATGGGTCGAGTATACTTTATCACCGATCCAAAATAGAACCTTTCGAATATACATTATTTAAACGATGGTTGAAAAAAATTAAGAGGAATTATAGTTCCGAGAATATAATAAATTCCGATAAACGAGATCACCGCTCGATGCTAGACTTAACATTTATTATCGGGTTACACTTGCCTGTACGGGAATATACCGTGAATAAAGTCGTGACGCCCTGCCAGTTCTGGCGCTCGTTGATCGACGGTGCAGGTCGATGACTCTGACAGTAATACGTTTCCTCGAACCGATTCCCGACATCCACGAAAAAAACCCACACATACATCTCTCACGAAAATATTTTTAAATCGACGGAAACGAGAAATGAATTTTATCCAAAGTGTCTTTTGTCGCGCGGGTATTCAATGACCGATAACGGTGGATCGAGCAGCTGGACTGCTTCGTTGGCAGTTTCGTCAATAAGCTCGCCGACACGCTGATATGCTCGCGGTGGAGCCAGATCATTTTGCCGAAACTACAATCGACCGAATGGTCGTATGGCCGAATGTACTTAGGGTGGAATTTTAAGACGTTAATTTGAACTTAAGATCGCTCTTGAAATCAAACTTAATATCGACGATTGGCTTGAACTCCACTTGAACTTAAGATCTAACCTGAGTTCGAACTTGAGATCGAACTGAAGCATGAAATCAAGTTCGAAATGAGGTTAGATCTTAAGTTCGATCTTAAGCTCAAGCTGTCTTAAAACTCGACCCTCAATTCGAATAGTCGACTTCCGAAACTTAATTTTTTCGTATCGCAAACTGCCGAATCTTTATTTTTCCGAATCGTAAAGTACCGAATCTTTATTTTTCCGAATCGTAAACTGCCAAATCTTTATTTTTCCGATTCGTCAAATTTCCGAAACTTTGTTACTTCGAATCTTCATTTTAGCGAAGGTTACTCTTCGGAAATAACAATTGGCCGAACATTATTCTTCCGAATCGTCATGTAACCAAACGTCAATTTTCCGAACACCCATTTCACCGAACTTCATTTCCCGAATTGTTAAATTTCCAAACGTCAAGTCGCCGAATCATCATTTTTCCGAATAGTATTTATCAGAATCAATTCGTACTGAATCTCTGTCATTCATATTCACTAGACTAGGCTAGTCATATTACTTAGTTTCGTGATTCTGTTGGTTGGCGATTTGAACGAATGACTATCGGGAGGAATGACTATCGGGAGTAATGACTATCGGGAGTAATGACTATCGGGAGTAATGACTATCGGGAGTAATGACTATCGGGAGTAATGACTATCGGGAGTAATGACTATCGGGAGTAATGACTATCGGGAGTAATGACTATCGGGAGTAATGACTATCGGGAGTAATGACTATCGGGAGTAATGACTATCGGGAGTAATGACTATCGGGAGTAATGACTATCGGGAGTAATGACTATCGGGAGTAATGACTATCGGGAGTAATGACTATCGGGAGTAATGACTATCGGGAGTAATGACTATCGGGAGTAATGACTATCGGGAGTAATGACTATCGGGAGTAATGACTATCGGGAGTAATGACTATCGGGAGTAATGACTATCGGGAGTAATGACTATCGGGAGTAATGACTATCGGGAGTAATGACTATCGGGAGTAATGACTATCGGGAGTAATGACTATCGGGAGTAATGACTATCGGGAGTAATGACTATCGGGAGTAATGACTATCGGGAGTAATGACTATCGGGAGTAATGACTATCGGGAGTAATGACTATCGGGAGTAATGACTATCGGGAGTAATGACTATCGGGAGGAATGACTATCGGGAGGAATGACTATCGGGAGGAATGACTATCGGGAGGAATGACTATCGGGACGAATGACTATCGGGACGAATGACTATTGGGGCGAATGATAATTGGGACGAATGACTATTGGGACGAATGACTATTGGGACGAATGACTATTGGGACGAATGACTATTGGGACGAATGACTATTGGGACGAATGACTATTGGGACGAATGACTATTGGGACCAATGACTATTGGGACCAATGACTATTGGGACCAATGACTATTGGGACCAATGACTATTGGGACCAATGACTATTGGGACCAATGACTATTGGGACCAATGACTATTGGGACCAATGACTATTGGGACCAATGACTATTGGAACGAATGACTATTGGGACGAATGACTTTTGGGACGAATGACTATTGAGGGCGAATGACTATTGAGGCGAATGACTATTGGGGCGAATGACTATTGGGGCGAATGACTATTGGGGCGAATGACTATTGGGACGAATGACTATTGGGACGAATGACTATTGGGACGAATGTTTATTGGGACGAATGTTTATTGGGACGAATGTTTATTGGGACGAATGTTTATTGGGACGAATGACTAGTGGGACGAATGACTAGTGGGACGAATGACTATTGGGGGCGAATGACTATTGGGACGAATGACTATTGGGACGAATGACTATTGGGACGAATGACTATTGGGACGAATGACTATTGGGACGAATGACTATTGGGACGAATGACTATTGGGACGAATGACTATTGGGACGAATGACTAGTGGGACGAATGGCTATTGGGGGCGAATGACTATTGGGGCGAATGACTAGTGGGACGAATGACTATTGGGGGCGAATGACTATTGGGACGAATGACTATTGGGACCAATGACTATTGGGACGAATGACTATTTAGACGAATGACTATTGGGACGAATGACTATTGGAACGAATGACTATTGGGACGAATGACTTTTGGGACGAATGACTATTGAGGGCGAATGACTATTGGGGCGAATGACTATTGGGGCGAATGACTATTGGGGCGAATGACTATTGGGGCGAATGATTATTGGGACAAATGACTATTGGGACGAATGACTATTGGGACGAATGTTTATTGGGACGAATGACTAGTGGGACGAATGACTATTGGGACGAATGACTAGTGGGACGAATGACTAGTGGGACGAATGACTATTGGGGGCGAATGACTATTGGGACGAATGACTATTGGGACGAATGACTATTGGGACGAATGACTATTGGGACGAATGACTATTGGGACGAATGACTATTGGGACGAATGACTATTGGGACGAATGACTAGTGGGACGAATGACTATTGGGGACGAATGACTATTGGGGGCGAATGACTATTGGGGCGAATGACTAGTGGGACGAATGACTATTGGGGGCGAATGACTATTGGGGCGAATGACTATTGGGGCGAATGACTATTGGGGCGAATGACTATTGGGGCGAATGACTATTGGGGCGAATGACTATTGGGGCGGATGACTATTGGGGCGAATGGCTATTCGGGCGAATGACTATTCGGGCGAATGACGATTCGGCAACTTGAGGTTCGGAAGTTTAATAATTCGGGAAGATGACGTTCGGTGAAACTATTATTCGGAAAAATTACGTTCGGTTAAATGGATTCAGAGGAACGACGTTCGGCCGATGACTATTTCCAAAGCCTAACATTCACTGAAGTGAAGATTCGGAATAATAAAGTTTCGGATATTTGACAATTCGGAAAAATAACGATTCAGCAGTTTGACGATATGGAAAAATAAAGTTTCGGAAGTTTGACTATTCGAATGAAGGGCGTTCGGACCCATGACTTTCGGCCATACAACGATTCGGCCGATTGTGGTTTCGGCAAAGTGATGTGGCACCGCTCGCGATCGAACGTCAATGACCGGCAAGTGGTTCGGACATTTCACCGTAAAATCAGTATTTTGTCGTCTTTTCTCTAAAAAGCTTTTTCACATTCCAGGTATCGCGTCGCTGAATTTGTGCCGAGTCGCAATTCGATTTACCGCGTTATGAGTAGATAAAGAAAAGTCACCGTCTGAGTCAGAGAGAGCTACGGTGGATTGCGAAGTATCCTTTCGCGGGAAAGGTGCTTGCTGGCGCACGAGATCGGAATCTACTGTCTTCGGGATTGGTATTGGTTCGAATCGAACGAGTCCCATCGCCGGTGTCCAGTTGTACGTAGATACGTTAAACGTTAAATACACCATGGGGACACAGTCGTGTTCCCTCGGTCTAGAGCAGTCTCGGCGATGCGTGGGCGGGTCGTGTGAGTGTGATCAGCGAACAGCGTGCGTAGGTGTCTTTGTGAGGCCGAGAGTAGAAAGAGGAAGGCGGTGATGGACCGAGTGATCGATACAGTTTTCTTCCTTACAAGGACATCACGCTTAGTCAAAGAGGAAGATTGAACGACATTAAGAGTGGTACACACAAAACAAAGATTGGTATCTTATTTTACTAAGAACATTGATATAGTTGGGCACGTGTGTGAACATCCATCCATTATACACGATTCTATAGAAAGAGGAGGAATGAAGAATTTAGTGCAAGTCTAACTCAGGTGAATGGAAAGATCTAAGTTCGTACTTAAGTTCGCACTTAACTTCAAACTTAAGATCGTAGTAAAGTTTCACCTTTGGTATGAAGTTTCACCTTAGGTATGAAGTTTCGGCTTAGATATGAAGTTTCAGCTTGGGGATGAAGTTTCACCTCAGGTATGAAGTTTCACCTTAGGTATGAAGTTTCACCTTAGGTATGAAGTTTCAACTTAGGTATGAAGGTTGAACGTAGATATGAAGTTAGGTTGAACATAGGTATGAATTCAAGTTTGAACTTAAGTAGGAACTCAAGTTTGAACTCAGGTCTGCATTTAAGTTTCATCTCAGGTATAAACTCAGGTATGAATGTAAGTTTCATCTTAGGTCTGAACTTAAGGATGTACTTAAGTTTCAAGTTAAGTTTGACGTGAGACACGAATTTAAGTTGAAACTGAGGTATGAACTAAAATTTGATCTTAGGAATATACACAAGTTTGAACTCAGGTGTGAATTTAAATTTCATGTTAGAAATGACCCCAGTTTCATCTTCGGTATGAACTTAAAGATGTACTTAAGTTTTCAAGTTAAGTTTGACCTGGCATACGAATTTAAGTTTAAACTGACGTATGAATCTAAGTTTACACCGACGTATGAATTTAAGTTTAAACTGACGTATGAATTTAAGTTTAAACCGACGTATGAACTAACATTTAATCTTAGGTCCATACATAAGTTTGTACTTAGGCATGCGTTTAAGTTTCACCTTAGGTATGAAGTTTCACCTTAGATATAAAGTTTCACCTTAGATATAAAGTTTCACCTTAGGTATGAAGTTTCACCTTAGGTATGAATGTTGAACGTAGATATGAAGTTAGTTTGAACGTAGGTAAGAATTCAAGTTTGAACTCAGGTATGCATTTAAGTTTCATCTTAGGTATAAACTCAGGTACGAATGTAAGTTTCATCTTAGGTATGAACTTAAGGATGTACTTAAGTTTCAAGTTAAGTTTGACCTGAGACACGAATTTAAGTTGAGACTGAGGTATGAACTAAAATTTGATCTTAGGGATATACACAAGTTTGAACTCGGGTGTGAATTTAAATTTCATCTTAGAAATGACCCCAGTTTCATCTTCGGTATGAACTTAAAGATGTACTTAAGTTTTCAAGTTAAGTTTGACCTGGCATACGAATTTAAGTTTAAACTGACGTATGAATCTAAGTTTACACCGACGTATGAATTTAAGTTTAAACTGACGTATGAATTTAAGTTTAAACCGACGTATGAACTAACATTTAATCTTAGGTCCATACATAAGTTTGTACTTAGGCATGCGTTTAAGTTTCACCTTAGGTATGAAGTTTCACCTTAGATATAAAGTTTCACCTTAGGTATGAAGTTTCACCTTAGATATAAAGTTTCACCTTAGGTATGAAGTTTCACCTAAGGGATGAAGTTTCACCTTAGGTATAAATGTTGAACGTAGATATGAAGTTAGTTTGAACGTAGGTAAGAATTCAAGTTTGAACTCAGGTATGCATTTAAGTTTCATCTTAGGTGTAAACTCAGGTATGAATGTAAGTTTCATCTTAGGTATGAACTTAAGGATGTACTTAAGTTTCAAGTTAAGTTTGACCTGAGACACGAATTTAAGTTGAAACTGAGGTATGAACTTAAAGATGTACTTAAGTTTTCAAGTTAAGTTTGACCTGGCATACGAATTTAAGTTTAAACTGAAATATGAATCTAAGTTTACACCGA
This sequence comes from Exephanes ischioxanthus, assembly GCA_958510785.1. Taxonomy (NCBI): domain Eukaryota; kingdom Metazoa; phylum Arthropoda; class Insecta; order Hymenoptera; family Ichneumonidae; genus Exephanes; species Exephanes ischioxanthus. The sequence goes on from CAUEHJ010000012.1 coordinate 6,791, forward strand.
CGTATGAACTAACATTTTATCTCAGGTCCATACATAAGTTTGTCCTTAGGCATGCGTTTAAGTTTAAACTTAGCTATGAACTTAATCCGAGATTATGAGTCTCCAGGCGGCCCTGCGATACCGAATGCGACGGAGATAGTGCATAATCTGAACGACGGAAGAAACGGAAACAAAAGATAGGTAAAGGAGAGACAAGCGAAAATAGTGCTCGTCAGGGTCCGTCCACCCCTTCGGTATTCCCGCGTGGTCGGGCGCGATGCGACTTTTCCAGCCCGTATCCTGGGCGATGTGCGAGGAGAAGGAAAAAGGGCGGCGTGGCGCAGGGCGCGGGGGCCGAGAGGGAAGTAGCCGAGAGACGAGCGCAGCGGAATGAAGGAGGGGGCGGGGAGTGAAAGACCGGGAGAGGCAGTTGAGGGGGTGCTCGCGCTAGAAGAGACGAGGGGGTATGTTTATTGCTCGAAGCTATCTCTTCTAGCAAGGGTGGGTGCCGCGTCACACAGAGTCATTTTCATAATTCGGCCGTTCGTATTCTCGGCGGCCGCGCGGCCCGAATCGAACAACAGCAGAGGCCGCGGGCTCGTATAGCCGGCTCTCGAGGACGCGCGTCGTTCTCGTTCCCGCGAGAAACAGAGACGGAAAGATACAGAGCTTTCTTCCTTTCTTGCCGCGTTTCCCCCCCCCCCCCCCCCCACCCCCCCCCCCCCCCCACCCACCCCCTCTTTTCTCTTTTGCTCCTCCTCGCTCTCTCTCTCGTCCTCGTTTGCTCGCACAGGATATGTACATACGTACAGAGTTTCACCTCTGTCGCGCGAGACGCGTATACATTTATGCATACACATACGCGAGCGAGTCCCAGAATTTCTCCCCGTCGTCTCCCTTTCCTTCTCTTTATCGGTCTTTGTTCCTTTGTGATTCGTCCGTTGTTCGCTTCCTTTTTGTTATTCCACCGCTGTCTTTATTCTTTCCGTTCTGTAACTTCGTCGTGTAGGTTCCTCAGCTTTTCTATCAGGAGGAGATAGAAGGCGGGGCGAGAAACGAAGAATCCTGAAGGAGGCTGCGTTATGGTCGTGGAGGCGCTCTATCCACACTTTCACTCCGTCTCATCCTCGGTCTACCTGTTTCTCTCGGCGGTAATAGCAGCAACTCTTCCAGTCTACTCCGATCCTGAATAACTTTTCTTCTCAAAACTCGAGGCGAATGGGGGTGAGACGAGAAGGTTGGGAAAAATGTAGGTTGGGATTTTGAATGGAGGATCTTTTCGATACGGCTTTTTGGCGACGATATTTTTTTTCGCCCCAATGGTCGTTCGCCCCAATGGTCGTTCGCCCCAATGGTCCTTCGCCCCAATGGACGTTCGCCCCAATGGTCGTTCCCCCCAATGGTCGTTCGCCCCAATGGTCGTTCGCCCCAATGGTCATTCCCCCCAATGGTCATTCGCCCCAATGGTCAGTCGCCCGAATGGTCATTCGCCCCAATGGTCATACGCCCCAATGGTCATTCGCTCCAATGGTCAGTCGCCCCAATGGTCATTCGCCCCAATGGTCATTCGCCCCAATGGTCATTCGCCCCAATGGCCATTCGCCCTAATGGTCATTCGCCCTAATGGTCATTCGCCCCAATGGTCATTCGCCCCAATGGTCATTCGCCCCAATAGTCATTCGCCCAATGGTCATTCGCCCAATGGTCATTCGCCCCAATGGTCATTCGCCCCAATAGTCATTCGCCCAATGGTCATTCGCCCCAATGGTCATTCGCCCCAATGGTCATTCGCCCCAATGGTCATTCGCCCCAATGGTCATTCGCCCCAATGGTCATTCGCCCCAATGGTCATTCGCCCCAATGGTCATTCGCCCCAATGGTCATTCGCCCCAATGGTCATTCGCCCCGATGGTCATTCGCCACAATAGTCATTCGCCCCAATGGTCATTCGCCACAATAGTCATTCGCCCCAATAGTCATTCGCCACAATAGTCATTCGCCCCAATAGTCATCACTTTGGCGACGATTTTATGTTTTACTTGGAAAGGTATTTAGCCGGAGTAAAATGTCCCCATTCCCGAACATGCTCCCTTTACCGACCATTTAAAAAATCTGAAAAAATTGCCAACTGTTCATTGGCAATTTTAGCCCTACATTCAGCCCCTACAATGTAGCAAACTTTTATAGCGATCGAACAGAAACGCCTTTTGGCCAAAACTTCCTTAAGTCTGAACTCAAATGTAATTATAGTTCGGGTTCGATCTTACGTTCGAAATTAAGAACGAACTTGACTTTGAACTCGAGCATAAATAGAGATGATCTGGCAAACGAATTTCTGGAATTCGTTTCTATGGAATCATTGCAGGAGAACAATTGTTCTCAATTACAGAATCGGTGATTGTGTCGACGGGTGGAAAACGTTAAGTGGTAGGCGTTAAGATTTTTTTATATCTTATTAGTTACTCCTTATTCATTGAACTTAAGATAGATCTTAACTTCGATATTTTGTTCAAACTAACGTCTTAAAATTCGAGCCTCAGTTAGCCTCAGTTATGATAGTACTTCGAAGGTTGTGTCCCAAATTATAATGCGCGTTGGAAGGTTGTGTCCCAAATCATGAAAGTGCCTACAAAATTCCGAACCGATGCTTCGTTTTCAAATGTCATGGAATGAAAGATTCCACTTCCAACAAATTGAAGTATAATTACTCGGTAGCGGATTGCTTAAAAAAAATGTCTTCAAGTACTTGGCGTCGAGACGCTGCCGCATATTTGACATCTATTTGTATCGGAGACAATCCGTATAGTAAATGTTATAATAATGGACTTAAGTTTGATCTTAAATTCAGGTTTGATTTTGATCTTAAGTTCAATCTGAAGTTCAAACTAATGTCTTAAAATTCGATCCTTAGAATATTAGATAGAAAAAATGATGATATCTATTTCATTAGTTGTACAAATTACTCATGGTTACTGATGGTTAAGAAGCTTAAATATGTAATTAAAGTAAAAGTCAGGTTAAATTCGAGCATAACTGGAAAATTTATTTTCTGCTCCAAAATAGAACTTAAGTACCAATTTAAACCAGAAAATAAAGTTTTTATATAAAAATTTACAACATAAGATCAAACTTGACACCATAAATTCGAGTCATAGAATTATCAGAACCGGTAGCGAATCCACAAGAAAATAATCGGGGCCTGGGAAGAGAGCGTACTTTGTTTCGTTCCCAGCCGATCCAGAAACTACCGAAGCTGTTTTCACAACAAATTTTAATGAGCAGGTGTACTCACTACTTTTTCTTTTTTTTCGCGTTTCTGTTAATTTACAATTAACAAGATTATGCACTTAGCGCAAATTTAATACTCACGCATCAGTACGTGTACATCAATGACCTATTACTGTCGATCGCGACAGTATCAGCTGGACACTCCATCAACCGCGACGCACCTGCCACTTCTACCAGTATTTCATGCAATTTTTTCTTTTACATGCATTGTAAGGACCAAGTGAAATAAAAAAGTTGCAAAGTAATTATGCACATGGCTTCCTCATTTGTTACATTTTTTCGCGCAGCTTTCTCCATATGAAAGTTCATTGGTCGATTTTGGTTCCACACAGAGGAAGCTGTGCGCAAAATTGCAATAAACTAGGAATCCATGTGCAAATTAGTTTGCAACTTTTATCGTGATATAATAAAAAATTGTAAATATAAAATTGAAACGATCAAAATTTCCAGCCAAATTTATTGTAGACAAATCGGTAACTGAAATGTATGTAATTCTTTGCGCATGTATGGAATCCATGTGCAAATTAGTTTGCAACTTTTCTCGTAATACAAAAAAAATTCTAAATATAAAATTGAAACGATCAAAATTTTCAGCAAAATTTATTGTAGACAAATCGGTAACTGAAATGTATGTAATTCGTCGTTTTGAGGCTATGTATAATGTACTTTTCCTCCGCTGATGACTAATCTCCACATTACTTTACTCCTAGAGTGACGTTTGATCCATTAACTCTTGTCGGTCAAAGTACACAAATGTTCCGAAAACTTAAAAATTTCGGTCAACTTAGCTCCGCCATTTTTAATTTTTGACCAAAACATTTTTTCTTTGAACGTTCCCCTTTGAACCCTAAACGTTTAATTACACTCAATACTTGATTGGAGCCGCGTTTTTCGAGAGAAATCAGGTGTTATGTTAAAATAGGACACACTGTAGTTCATATATTTTATTCTTACATTCTAAGCAATCAGAGAGCCATGCTTTTATAATTTGATAGCCAACCGATTGTAGACTATAACATTTATAGCTACGTTTACTGTATCGGTGCATGGAACAGGTAAACTGAACATATTTTGTTGTCAAACGTTTATAAATAACCTGAGCAATAATAAACTTTCATTTGTCTGTGATAATGCACTGCGTTCTATTTCTTAATCGGGGTCGGCGAAGGATTTCGTTGGTGCAGGAGGACGTTGCAAATGACTACACTACTCGTTACAATTCATCCCACCGCGGCCCAAATTTATATTTCTTGAAACATTGTAGGTAATTATAGGTAACGATAATTATTATAGAGATAAAAATTATAAAATTTAGAAATGTTAAACATTATAAAAAATTATTTAAAAAAATTAAATACCGATTATATACGTCCAATTTATATAATAGTAACTCTCATTCGATAGTTCTAATAAAAAAAAAGTTGAAAATTGAAATTTTCATATCGCTTTCTCATAAAAGCTGAGAATTGAAATTTTCATATCGCTTCTTCATAAAAGTTGAAAATTGAAATTTTTATATCGCTTTCTCATCAAAGTTAGAAGTTGAAATTTTCATATCGCTTTCTCATAAGGTTCCTTTATTCGCGAAGCTTCTTTTATGAGGAAGCATTGTCTGTATTTTTGGCTTCCTCATAAAGGAAGCTTCGCGAATAAAGGAACCTTATGAGAAAGCGATATGAAAATTTCAACTTCTAACTTTGATGAGAAAGCGATATAAAAATTTCAATTTTCAACTTTTATGAGGAAGCGGTATGAAAATTTCAATTTTCAACTTTATGAGGAAGCGATATGAAAATTTCAATTTTCAACTTTTTTCAACGTCAACGTCTTAGAGTTTTATGCAAAACGGTTGACCGATTCAGGTTCAGCGCGTAAAAAAATATTCCATCGTCACGTTTCACTTTGTCGAATCTGCGTTTGGCGCGAAAAAATACATGGAAGTGTGCGCTCCAGAATTTTTTTTTTTGCTCTTTCGATTTTTATTCCAGAATTCCTAGTGATACCTCTTTATCTTGCTTTTTTAATCCTGTCGTATCCATCGTCTTGTGTATGCCTTGCTGTGGATCACGATAGGCACCTGGGGTTTTCCGTGCTGCGATCGGAAAGCAAAGAAATCGCTGTTTACAAATACCTAAAATCACTCATTTTTGCAATTTTGGCTATAAAAATGCCTGGGAAAATTTTTCTTTAGTTGTCGTTTCGGGACTGTAATTCCATGTATTTTTTCACGCTGATCACGAATCTGACCCTTATTTTATTCGTAGATGAATATTTGATACGGAAAAATGCGTCTTAAAAAAAAAAATAAAAAAAAAAATAATGAAATTCAAAAAACTCAAAATGACATAAAATTTAAACGATTAGACCGATTCTCTTGAAATTTTAATGGGATCGTCGGGTGATCATATTCCATCTGTGTACGCGTTTTTAGCCCGATAGCTGAAAAATTGCGAGTGCTAGAGCGCGAACAGACATTTTTGAAAAAATAAAAAATGGCGTACAAAAAAAACAACTGAACATTTTTGGATGAAATTTTGACCAAACACTGACTACTCATCATACATGATGTGTGCCAAATTTCAGCTTGATCGGTCAAGGAGTTCTCGAGTTGTAGCGGTTTGAATTTTGCACATCCATTTCACACACACACACACACACACACACACACACACACACACACACACACACACACACACACACACACACACACACACACACACACACACACACACACACACACACACACACACACACACACACACACACACACACACACACACACACACACACACACACACACACACACACACACACACACACACACACACACACACACACACACACACACACACACACACACACACACACACACACACACACACACACACACACACACACACACACACACACACACACACACACACACACACACACACACACACACACACACACACACACACACACACACACACACACACACACACACACACACACACACACACACACACACACACACACACACACACACACACACACACACACACACACACACACACACACACACACACACACACACACACACACACACACACACACACACACACACACACACACACACACACACACACACACACACACACACACACACACATAAATCCGGACATTTTTTCTAAATGTGATTTTTCGACGTTTTGGAACATTCTGAACATGTTTTCATTAAAATCTCGAATTTTTTTATTTACCAAAACAAAGCTTCCTCTATGAGGAAGCAAAACAAAAACAATTTCGTTACTTTTGTCCCCGTTCTCCCCTCCAATATACATTCTCAATACACCTCACCCTAGGTCCCTCTCGTTGCGCGCCATGTGAACTAGTCAACATCCTTTCAGTTCACGTGCCCCTCCTCAGCAAAAAAAAAAAAAAAAAAAAAAAAAAAAAACCCTATACCGATATCGCATAGTAGTCGTGGAATAGTAAAGCATCGCAGCAAGTGAGCGAAGATTATCCCGCTTGTCGCCGGGGCCTACACCGGACGTATGACGTACAGTCGGCACTTAGCAGGTGCGACAGGTGAGATACGACGCGGTCGTAACTAACGACGTGGACCGCGGGTATCTTCGGTTCTTTCCCTCTCGCCCTTTAGCCGGTCCCTTCTTATTCTCCCGTTCGCGCGAGCCCGCGAACGTTCCGAGGCCGCGACGCCGCGGAGAGAAACGGTTAACGCCGCATCGAGTTAACCGGCCGTCGTCAACGGTTTGTCTCGGTGCGCCGAGGATAGTCGAGGTAGCGTTTCCTTCGTAAACGTTCCGGTCGGGGGGGGGGGGGGGGGGGGGGGAGGGCGAGATTGTCGTGAGCAAGTGGAAGGGAGACCCCGAGGAAGGGAACGCGATACGAGCGCGATGGAACGAGATAAGGATAGAAAAGGCGTTTGGGAGGGAGGGTGATGGGAGACCCTACGCTATATTAACCCTAATGGCTCGCAAGGATATAAAGCACATCCCGCGCATACACTAACTCGTTATTATTGCCGCATAAATAACGTGATAATCCTGGCGTGGTGAAGGCAGCGCGGAAGAGTCGGGGATAGAGTATCATTGGGGCTGAAGCGGGAGGGAATGGTCGGAGGATGCGGGGGGGGGGGGGGGGGGAGTAAAGGGCAGGAGGGAGGTTTCCGTGGCTCTGCCCTGGCGTCTCATCGCGGAAAAGCATCGGGCGGCGTTACCGCGAGTCGTCTTGGGCGGAGTTGAGTGGCGGTCCTGGTAATCAACTCTGGGATTCGAGGAGAGAGTTAAGATTTCGTGAGCCAAGTACGGTAGATATGTCTCGTGTTGTAAAATAGGTCACGGCGATTTCTGTGAAAAGAGGGATGTTTCGAGGTGTCTTGAAGCGGTGGACGAGAAAGGATGCAGGGGGGAGTGTGATGAGGGGGATCACTTAGGAGAGAGTTCGATTGTTTGTGCTCGGTGCTTCGGTTCGTGAGGGCAAATGTTTTGGGGAACTAGGGCTGAAATCTCGATGCTTTATTTTGGAAGATCTTTCAATGAGCCAATATATAGTTTCAATTACGGAAAGGGAAGGTAATGGGAGACGAGGTCGGGAGCTAGCTGCTGCCTCTCGATCGCCATCTACCCTTTTGCAAACCATGCTGCTGCGTAACCACGTTGCCGGTCGCACGGTCGCACGGTTATGTGATCATCTTCCGCTGATGATTCGAATGAAAAATGGACTTCTAAGGAATAATAATGATAAAGTCCATGCCGATCGAAAGCTCAGACCGATATTGACGGATATTGACGGATATTGACGGATATTGACGGATATTGACGGATATTGACGGATATTCGCGGATATTCGCGGATATTCGCGGATATTCACGGATATTCACGGATATTCACGGATATTCACGGATATTCACGGATATCCACGGATATTCACGGATATCCACGGATATTCACGGATATCCACGGATATTCACGGATATTCACGGATATTCACGGATATTCACGGATATTCACGGATATTCACGGATATTCACGGATATTCACGGATATTCACGGATATTCACGGATATTCACGGATATTCACGGATATTCACGGATATTCACGGATATTCGCGGATATTCGCGGATATTCGCGGATATTCGCGGATATTCGCGGATATTCGCGGATATTCGCGGATATTCGCGGATATTCGCGGATATTCATGGATATTCGCGGATATTCGCGGATATTCGCGGATATTCGCGGATATTCGCGGATATTCGCGGACATTTACAGACATTTACAGACATTTACAGACATTTACAGACATTTACAGACATTTACAGACATTTACAGACATTTACAGACATTTACAGACATTTACAGACATTTACAGACATTTACAGACATTTACAGACATTTACAGATATTTACAGACATTTACAGACATTTACAGACATTTACAGACATTTACAGACATTTACAGACATTTACAGACATTTACAGACATTTACAGACATTTACAGACATTTACAGACATTTACAGACATTTACAGACATTTACAGACATTTACAGACATTTACAGACACTTACAGACACTTACAGACACTTACAGACACTTACAGACACTTACAGACATTTACAGACATTTACAGACATTTACAGACATTTACAGACATTTACAGACATTTACAGACATTTACAGACATTTACAGACATTTACAGACATTTACAGACATTTACAGACATTTACAGACATTTACAGACATTTACAGACATTTACAGACATTTACAGACATTTACAGACATTTACAGACATTTACAGACATTTACAGACATTTACAGACATTTACAGACATTTACAGACATTTACAGACATTTACAGACATTTACAGACATTCACGGATACTTACAGATACTCAAGGATCCTCACAGATACTCAAGGATCCTCACAGATACTCAAGGATCCTCACAGATACTCAAGGATCCTCACAGATACTCAAGGATCCTCACAGATACTCAAGGATCCTCACAGATACTCAAGGATCCTCACAGATACTCAAGGATCCTCACAGATACTCAAGGATCTGCGAGGATCCTTGAGTATCTGTCTATCCGTGAATACCTATCTACTCAATCGACTCAGCCGACTATCTACTCAATTATACTCACAGATACTCAAGGATACTCACAGATACTCAAGGATACGTACAGGTACTCGAGGATACGCACAGATACTCAAGGATACGCACAGGTACTCGAGGATACGCACAGATACTCAAGGATACGCACAGATCATCAAGGATACGAACGACCCTCGCCCCGCGGTCAGAATATGATAAAGATGACACGGGTAACTATTGTATACGAAAGCCATGCGAGCGCGCCACGCGAGCGAGCCACCAGTCCGACGCAGCCGCTAGTTTCTCAAAAAGCCAAACATCGAATGGACTCTTGAAATCTCTACTACAAGATACTTACAGGTTTTTCAGTGAAGTGAGCAGGTTGTCGCTTTTTCAAATAAACAAAATCTGGCGATGACCATCATTGCTTACACCGTTGAGGAAATGGGGTTCACATTATTTACGATCATTAAAGCAATAACAAAAAAATAGGTTAGCGTCCGTTGAAATATGAAGTTTTCCCTAAGTTGTAAGCGTACAATTAATATTAATCTTCGCAACAAAAAGACAACGAGTCATAGTATATGTTACAAAAGCATAACCAACGTACAATCGCGGATACTATTTACATTCCAACATGATAATTGGACGACATATATACTTCGTAAATAGATCGTAAAAAACGGCGGGCTTCTTAAATGGGCTCTGAATTTATTTCGATTTGAACTCTGAAAGATATCGGATGAGTCAATTTCGGTCAAATGGTTGTCATCTCAAACATGTGAACTTAGGTAATTATTTTCGAGAACACTTTAAGGTAGTCCTAGCGGACAGCCTGAGCCCACATGAGTTCAGAGAGAATTGAGAGAGAATTGCGAACACTTCTCGATGGGATAAAAATTCGAAAAAAATCAAGCATATGGAAGGTGCTGAAAAGATTGATTTTACATAATAATAACTCCAAAATATTATTAACAAATGCATAAAAAAAAATTGCTCAACAAATTCCCCGGCAACTTAACTTTTTGTTCATATAAAAACAATTTGTTAATCTTTTTGAATACGTATAAATTTTTTCAGAATTTTATCTAATTTTTGAATATCACGTTTTTTATTAACTAAAAACGCAATTTTCAAAAATTAG
>CAUEHJ010000013.1:2500-5000 GCA_958510785.1 Exephanes ischioxanthus
TGTAATAAATTTCAAATTGTACGAAAAAAATGTCCGAAATATTGGAAGTCACGTTTACATACTTGTTTAACTATTTTACAATCATTTGTATAATCATATTCCATGGATTGTAAGTTTTTGAGAACCGATCGGTCCATACTCCGTACAGTCGCAGTGTAGCGTAACACCATTCACCCGGAGTGGATAGTCTCGATGGGTCGATGCGCGACTTCCAAGAGAAGAAAATTGTTACTGAGTGGTCGACACGCGACGTCTGAGGAAAAAAAAATCTAAAAAAAGAAAAAAAATTGTCACAAATTATAAATGATGTTCGCGCACTTGGTTCATTATTTTACAAGTATTTTCATAATAATATTAATTGAATTGTAAGTGTGGAGCAACCGATCGGTCCATACTCCTACCACAGTGCGAGAGCATTCACTCGCAACGAAGAGCCTCGATCGTTCGACACCCGAGAGTTCTATGAGAACAAAGCCTCGGGCATCGTCCGATCGGTCGACACGCGAAGGCTTGGGATAAATACCGAGTTCTACGAAAAAAAAAATCCTAAATATTGGAAATGACGTTGTGACAATACTTGTTCAACCATTTTACAAATATTTGTATAATCATATTTCGTGGATTGTAAGCTTTTGAGACCCGATCGGTCCATACGCCATCCACTCGTAGTGTAGCGTAACAGCAACATTCACTCGCAGCGAACAGTCTCGATGGGTCGAGGCGCGACTTCCGAGAGAAGAAAATTGTTACTCAGTGGTCGACACGCGAGGACTGAGGAAAAAAAATTATAAAAAAAATAAAAAAAATTGTTACTAATTATAAATGATGTTCACGCACTTGGTTCATTATTTTACAAATATTTTTATAATAATATTAATGGAATTGTAAGTGTCGAGCAGCCGATCGGTCCATACTCCATGCACAGTGCCAGAGCATTCACTAGCAGCGAAGAGCTTCGATCGGTCGACACCCGAGAGTTCTATGAGAACAACGACTGGGGACATCGTCCGATCGGTCGACACGCGACGGCTTGCGACAAATTCCAAGTTCTACGGAAAAAAATCTGAAATATTCGAAGCGACGTTGAGACTTATACTTGTTCAACCATTTTACAAATACTTGTATAATCATATTCAATGGATTGTAATTTTTTGAGAACCGATCGGTCCATACTCCATCGATCCGTAGTGCAGCGTAACAGCAACATTCACTCGCAGCGAACAGTCTCGATGGGTCGACGCGCGACTTCCGAGAGAAAAAAATTCTGGCCATCGCTCGATCGGTCGACATGCGACGACTGACGAAAGAAAAATTCAAAAAAAAAAGAAAAACAAAATTCAACGATTATAAATGATGTTCACATACTTGGATCATTGTTCGACAAATATTTTAATAATCCTATTAATTGAATTGTAAGTTTTAAGCAACCGATCGGTCCATATCCCATCCACTCGAAGAGCATTCACTCGCAGGGGAGAGCCCCGATCGGTCGACACCCGAGAGTTCTATGAGAACGAAGACTCTGCCATCGTCCGATCGGTCCACACGCGAAAAACTCGAGTGTCGTAAAATAAGTAAATAAAATAATATACGATAAATTTTGTTTACGTATGATTCTAATAATTAAATAAACATTATTTAACTGGTTTAATAATTAAATTGTAATATTTTAGATAACCGATCGGTCCATACTCGCCACAAAGAAAACTTGTATCGTCCGTAATATCGATAAAAATAATTTATTTTGCAAAATTAATATTTACTTTAATCGAAAATAATGTTTAGAGTGATTGTTATTGACAATTGTTGCTCGGTTTCATTGATTTTACATGCTTCAAAGAGTGCTCGGACGTCGCGCGGAGTGCCAGCGAAAGAATGCCGCCCGGCCCGTTCAACGCTGTTTCGTCCCGTTCGAACGCCGTGGCTAAGGCCGGCCGTCGTGCCTCCGTAGGCGCCCCAGCTCGTTACTATAAGGGAGGCGAAGCATCGGTGCTACCGAGCGACGCGAGACTCTCGTTCGATGGACTGGTGGAGTACAGTTGGTGTATAATACAATATTACGCAGCATTACCACGGGTCGGTGTCTTTGACCGAATGGCTCTTATGTGGTACACGCCCTAGGCGCTTTTACATTATTATTGTATACAACAATATGTATAATACTGAGCATCGACTCACCCAATTCCGGGCGAGAATACAAGTATGAAAAAAAATCATACGAAACGAATCACGAAAGTGTCGAAACGACACAGCTTGTTCGCTGAGAAAAAATATTCTAGCGTCAAGAGTAGCAAACGAGAATGTTTGACTAATATACGCGGATTCGCACAAAATTTGTGTGTTTTCAAAGAGACAAAAAAGAGGTGTCGATGGTGCAATCCGTATAGCCGAGTTTCGAAGTCTCCAACGAGAGAGGAGATCTTCTTAGCTGAGCAAAAATAATAAATAAAATGAATAAAATGAATATGGGAAAAAAAGTGTGTGTCTCTCGCCGCGCTTT
>CAUEHJ010000014.1:5000-7500 GCA_958510785.1 Exephanes ischioxanthus
TAACTATTTTACAATCATTTGTATAATCATATTCCATGGATTGTAAGTTTTTGAGAACCGATCGGTCCATACTCCGTACAGTCGCAGTGTAGCGTAACACCATTCACCCGGAGTGGATAGTCTCGATGGGTCGATGCGCGACTTCCAAGAGAAGAAAATTGTTACTGAGTGGTCGACACGCGACGTCTGAGGAAAAAAAATTCTAAAAAAGAAAAAAAATTGTCACAAATTATAAATGATGTTCGCGCACTTGGTTCATTATTTTACAAGTATTTTCATAATAATATTAATTGAATTGTAAGTGTGGAGCAACCGATCGGTCCATACTCCTACCACAGTGCGAGAGCATTCACTCGCAACGAAGAGCCTCGATCGTTCGACACCCGAGAGTTCTATGAGAACAAAGCCTCGGGCATCGTCCGATCGGTCGACACGCGAAGGCTTGGGATAAATACCGAGTTCTACGAAAAAAAAAATCCTAAATATTGGAAATGACGTTGTGACAATACTTGTTCAACCATTTTACAAATATTTGTATAATCATATTTCGTGGATTGTAAGCTTTTGAGACCCGATCGGTCCATACGCCATCCACTCGTAGTGTAGCGTAACAGCAACATTCACTCGCAGCGAACAGTCTCGATGGGTCGAGGCGCGACTTCCGAGAGAAGAAAATTGTTACTCAGTGGTCGACACGCGAGGACTGAGGAAAAAAAATTATAAAAAAAAAAAAATTGTTACTAATTATAAATGATGTTCACGCACTTGGTTCATTATTTTACAAATATTTTTATAATAATATTAATGGAATTGTAAGTGTCGAGCAGCCGATCGGTCCATACTCCATGCACAGTGCCAGAGCATTCACTAGCAGCGAAGAGCTTCGATCGGTCGACACCCGAGAGTTCTATGAGAACAACGACTGGGGACATCGTCCGATCGGTCGACACGCGACGGCTTGCGACAAATTCCAAGTTCTACGGAAAAAAATCTGAAATATTCGAAGCGACGTTGAGACTTATACTTGTTCAACCATTTTACAAATACTTGTATAATCATATTCAATGGATTGTAATTTTTTGAGAACCGATCGGTCCATACTCCATCGATCCGTAGTGCAGCGTAACAGCAACATTCACTCGCAGCGAACAGTCTCGATGGGTCGACGCGCGACTTCCGAGAGAAAAAAATTCTGGCCATCGCTCGATCGGTCGACATGCGACGACTGACGAAAGAAAAATTCAAAAAAAAAAGAAAAACAAAATTCAACGATTATAAATGATGTTCACATACTTGGATCATTGTTCGACAAATATTTTAATAATCCTATTACTTGAATTGTAAGTTTTAAGCAACCGATCGGTCCATATCCCATCCACTCGAAGAGCATTCACTCGCAGGGGAGAGCCCCGATCGGTCGACACCCGAGAGTTCTATGAGAACGAAGACTCTGCCATCGTCCGATCGGTCCACACGCGAAAAACTCGAGTGTCGTAAAATAAGTAAATAAAATAATATACGATAAATTTTGTTTACGTATGATTCTAATAATTAAATAAACATTATTTAACTGGTTTAATAATTAAATTGTAATATTTTAGATAACCGATCGGTCCATACTCGCCACAAAGAAAACTTGTATCGTCCGTAATATCGATAAAAATAATTTATTTTGCAAAATTAATATTTACTTTAATCGAAAATAATGTTTAGAGTGATTGTTATTGACAATTGTTGCTCGGTTTCATTGATTTTACATGCTTCGAAGAGTGCTCGGACGTCGCGCGGAGTACCAGCGAAAGAATGCCGCCCGGCCCGTTCAACGCTGTTTCGTCCCGTTCGAACGCCGTGGCTAAGGCCGGCCGTCGTGCCTCCGTAGGCGCCCCAGCTCGTTACTATAAGGGAGGCGAAGCATCGGTGCTACCGAGCGACGCGAGACTCTCGTTCGATGGACTGGTGGAGTACAGTTGGTGTATAATACAATATTACGCAGCATTACCACGGGTCGGTGTCTTTGACCGAATGGCTCTTATGTGGTACACGCCCTAGGCGCTTTTACATTATTATTGTATACAACAATATGTATAATACTGAGCATCGACTCACCCAATTCCGGGCGAGAATACAAGTATGAAAAAAAATCATACGAAACGAATCACGAAAGTGTCGAAACGACACAGCTTGTTCGCTGAGAAAAAATATTCTAGCGTCAAGAGTAGCAAACGAGAATGTTTGACTAATATACGCGGATTCGCACAAAATTTGTGTGTTTTCAAAGAGACAAAAGAGGTGTCGATGGTGCAATCCGTATAGCCGAGTTTCGAAGTCTCCAACAAGAGAGGAGATCTTCTTAGCTGAGCAAAAATAATAAATAAAATGAATAAAATGAATATGGGAAAAAAGTGTGTGTCTCTCGCCGCGCTTTAGATACGATGCCGCGTCGCAAGACTCTGGAATCGATATCCGCGGGAGATTGACAACGACACTAAGAGAGAAAACA
>CAUEHJ010000014.1:15000-20000 GCA_958510785.1 Exephanes ischioxanthus
TATCCCCTCGGGGATGGGAAAAGGCGACGTCAAAGACCGCGAAACCCCAACCGGGCCCTGCGCTATCGATGTCCTTGGGCATCGATGGTGACGGAACCGGGGGGTCTACTAATCTCTTTTTCTTCCACAGGTTCCCCCATCCACCCTTAGCGGTCTCCAGCGTCGACTTCTCTTATCCCCTCGGGGATGGGAGAAGGCGACGTCAATGACCGCGAAACCCCAACCGGGCCCTGCGCTGTCGATGTCCTTGGGCATCGATGGTGACGGAACCGGGGGGTCTACTAATCTCTTTATTTTCAGGTACTAACCCCTTTCTCTTTCAGGTTTAGGTTCAATTCGTCTCGTCCCGTCCGATTCGTTGCGTTTCTGGTTCGCGTCGTTTCGGTTCGTCTCGTCTCGTTTTGTTCCGCCTCTGTCCCTTTATCCTCTCGACGTTGCTCGTATCGTTCGCGGTTAAATTCGTTTAGACTCGACCCGTTCGCTTCGAATAGCTCCCCCTTATTCTCTTCTTCACTCTCTCCCTTCTTGTATTTCTTGTTTTCTCTTCTTTTCTTTTCTTTTCGTTTCTTCACTTTTCATGCTCCTTCTTCCCTTGCTATCCTATCCTTTTGTTTCCTGAAACAAGAATATGTTCTTGTTTCGTGTGTGTTTTGTGTGTGTGTGAATGTGTGTGTGTGGGTATGCCTGTGTTCGTGTGTGTGTGTTAGTGTGTGTGTGAGTGCTTTTCTCTTTCTTTTCTTCCCTCTCTACTTCTCTCTCCTCTCTTCTTCCGTTCCGTGTCTTCCCATTCTACTGTATTTATCTCCTGGTAGGACTCTATTATTATTATTACTTCCTACCCTATTATTCAGGTTTAGGTTCAATTCGTCTCGTCCCGCCCGATTCGTTGCGTTTCTGGTTCGCGTCGTCTCGGTTCGTCTCGTCTCGTTTTGTTCCGCTTCCGTCCTCTTTATCCTCTCGACGCCGTTCGTATCGTTCGCGGTTAAATTCGTCTAGACTCGACCCGTTCGCTTCGAATAGCTCCCCTTATCCTCTTCTTCACTCACTCCCTCCCTGTATTTCTTGTTTCCTCTTCTCTTCTTTTCTTTTCGCTTGCTATCCTATCCTCCTGTTGTCTGAAACAAGAATATGTTCTTGTTTCGTGTGTGTTTGTGTGTGTGTGAATGTGTGTGTGTGGGTATGCCTGTGTTCGTGTGTGTGTGTGTGTTACTGTGTGTGTGCGAGTGCTGTTCTTTTCTTCCCCTCTCTACTTTCCTTTCTCTTCTCCTCTCTTCTCTCTTCTTCCTTTCCCCGTCTTCCCATTTTCCTGTCTTTAACTCCTGGTAGGACCCTATTATTATTATTATTATTATTATTCTCTTATGTTATTTTACTTTTATTTTACTTTACCATTGCTGTGTGTGCTATAATATTATTAAT
Organism: Exephanes ischioxanthus; assembly: GCA_958510785.1. NCBI lineage: Eukaryota > Metazoa > Arthropoda > Insecta > Hymenoptera > Ichneumonidae > Exephanes > Exephanes ischioxanthus. The sequence continues at coordinate 16,420 of CAUEHJ010000014.1, forward strand.
AACACTAACCATACGCTACATTCTAATATAAATCTAATACTAATATCGTATATACTAACACGACTAACCAACACTAACAAAACAAAATAACCCTAGTGTATACGCTTTACTGCTCCTAATACGCTTTTACTCCCTACAGACGGGCCAACTGACGCGACTCAGTGCCCCCCCTAGACTAAGCTCGACCGACGTGGCTAGGGTCTCATGGCAGAAGGGGGTAATTTGTTCTGTCTCAAGCGTGGCGGTTAGGACGGTCGGAGGCCTCCGACACCGTACTCAATTCTCCCGGGTGGGGTAAGGCGGCTCTGCACCACCGTGTGACTTATTTTTCCGACCTTACTCGTGGGAACAAAAAATGGAATTTTCAAAAAATCTGTATGAATGTGACCGTGTGAATGGGCGTAGGAGTGTCCGCCTGGCCGAGCAAAGGCAACCAGGCGTGGCACAAGTGGGAGTTGCTGACACCGTCGCGAGGCCGCACACCCGTGTGGCTGCGAGGGGGTTGACGGCTTCTCAGCCTGCATCTGTTCGACAGGGTCCACCTCCTTGCGGTCCCACGGGTGTCGCTGACCAAAGACGCTTCGGCAGTCAGCGTAGTGTTCTCGGCCTTCGTGCCGTCAGTGTGGAGTTGGTAAGATGCGATAGGCTCCTGGTCCAGACCGCTGGAACAGGAAACGTAGTAGCGAGACCCCCCCCAACTAGACCCGCGAATCTCGAGCCCCGCGTGGCCCAAATTGTCCTCGACAGGTGCGATAGACGCGTAATAGCCCAGAATAGACTCGCGATCGCGAACATCCCCCGCGACAACCCCCGCGACAACCCCTGCGACAACCCCCGCGACAACCCCTGCGACAACCCCCGCGACGACCCCCGCGACAACCCCCTCGATAACCCCCGCGACAACCCCCGCGACAACCCCGGCGACAACCCCCGCAACAACCCCCGCGACAACCCCCGCGACGATCCCCCTAATGTTAACCTCAACCCGATGCGTACCATGGGAATTAGGATAGTCCAATTAAATGCGAGGCGTTCCGAAGTAGTTACCGGCGAGGTGCGCGAACTCATCCGCCAAAAGCGTCTCGACATCCTGCTGTTGCAGGAACCTTACGTCAAAAAGACAGACGCGGCACACACCTTTTTCGGATTAGGTACTGCAGCACAGGTCGCTGCAGTAAGGAGTGAAAGAGCCTGGGCATCCGTGGTGGTATGCAATCCGGCCTTCCAAATGCTCTTCGTCTCGCAGCTCAGCACGACACATTGTGTCTGTGCGGAGGTGCAGGCACCCGGCTTCTCGTTCTATGTCGTCTCGCACTATTTTCAATATCGGGACGACATCGAGTTGCACCTCAGACACCTCGATACGGTGCTTCGTTCTCTGAGGGGGAAGAGAATAATAGTGGCGTTAGACGCAAATGCGAAATCGGCCCTGTGGGGGCCACAGGAGACCGATGAGAGAGGTACTAGGCTGGAGGAGCTCATTCGAGTCTTTGGCTTAGATATCTTGAACGACGCTGGTCAACCGGCGACTTTCTGGACGACAAGGGGAGAGTCGTACATCGACGTCACCTTGTCGTCGCCTTCCATGTCCCGATTCATCAGAGACTGGAGGGTTCGACCGGAGTGGACGACCAGCGATCACCGAGCGATCGACATCAGGTTGCAAGTGCCGAAGGCCGCAGCGGGAGATCGGGTGGTCGGTCCCAGTCGGTTCGACGTTCGTCGTGCAGACTGGGAGCGATTCGCCGAGATCCTAACGGCTCTGTCGAGAGATAGGCTGGAGGGGCTTGCGATTGAGTCGGCAGACGACGTAGAGACCATGGCTACGACTCTCACGAGTGTCCTGACGGACGCCTGTGTGGAGTCTATGCCCCGTAAGAAGCGCTTTAGGAAGTCCAACCCATGGTGGACACGAGAATTGACCAACAAGAGGAGGTTGGTCTTCAGGCAGATGCGAGCGTATCAGAGGGAGAGAACGCAGCCTCTGCGCCTCGAGAAATTGCAGGTGTACCGCACGTCTTTGCGAGAATACAGCAACGAGGTAAAGAAGGCAAAACGTGACAGCTGGAAGGCTTTTGTCACGTCGTACGGGAACGAGGAGCCCTGGGGCTTCGTATACAAGCACCAGGCAGATAAACTCCGAGTTCAGAAAGTGCTGAGCACTATCCGGCGTGGCGAAGAGACTACGATGGACATGAGAGAAACCGCCAGAGGCCTTCTCGATACGCACGTCCCCGATGACCGGGAGGAGGAAGATAGCCCGTGGCATAGAGCGGTGCGCCAACGAGTGCAAGAACCGATTGACACGGAGGACGCCCGAGTATTCACTGAAGGTCAGATGAAGAAGGCGTGCCGTACCTTCAAGAACGGCAAGGCTCCCGGACACGACCTCATCGAGGTCGAAGTCCTCAAAGGAGCCTGTAGAATTATACCCGGTCAGCTGCTTAGATTATACAACGCGTGTCTTACTTGGGGAACTTTTCCCGCTGCCTGGAAGGAGGGCTCCCTCAGAGTTCTCCTAAAGGGCGAAGACAAAGACGAGAAGGACCCTAAGTCCTATCGCCCGATTTGTTTGTTATCCGTCGTAGGGAAACTGTTAGAAAAATTGATTAAGAGTAAAATGAGCGTCGTGATAGAGGAGGGTGTCTCGCAGCGGCAGTTTGGCTTCATGCCGAACCGATCTACGGAGGACGCGATCATCGAACTTCGCGCCATGGTCGACGAATCAGCATCGCAGTACACGGTCGCGCTGCTCTTCGACATCGCCGGTGCTTTCGACAACGTTTGGTGGCCAATGGTCTTCAGGGAGCTACGCACCAGGGAATGTCCAGCGAACATCTACAAGATCCTCCAGAGCTATTTCCAAGATCGGCGAGTAACGCTCTCGTGGGGGGAAGAAAGTGTTTCCAAGCGTGCCACGAAAGGCTGCCCACAGGGTTCAGTCTTGGGTCCGGCATGCTGGAACATTATGTTTGACTCGCTTCTTCGGAAACTCGAGGAGCTGTGCCCTGACCGATTCATCGCTTATGCGGACGATCTTCTGGTCCTCGTAAGCGGGGAATCGAGAAGGGAGCTCGAAATCGAGGGCCAAAGAATCGTCAACGCGATTGTCAGTTGGTCTCGCAAGGCTAGGCTCGAACTTTCCGCACGGAAGACGGAGGCTATCCTCCTCAAGACCGTGTGGGTTCGACCCCCACCGATAGGTAGGCGCGGCGGGAACCGTCCCGACCGGCAACGTAGACAGGCAGTTAGGCCAAATTTGGCAAATAGATACCCGTCGATAAGAATAGGCAACACAACGATCCCCTTCAAAGACTCGGTAAGGTATCTGGGCGTCCATTTTGACAAGGAGATGGGAGTTAGAACCCACTGTAGGTATTTGCGCGATAAAGTAGGTAAACTCTTTACGAAACTAGGTAAGATGGCAGGTTCGGGATGGGGTTTGCGCTATTCGGCGCTGAAGTTAGTTTACAGCGGAGTCTTCCTCCCGATAGTGGGTTACGCGGCTGCAGGATGGGCGGATTTGTGTAATGTGCATGACACGAGGGTTCTTCGCTCGGCCCAGCATATCGCACTAAAGG
>CAUEHJ010000014.1:27500-30000 GCA_958510785.1 Exephanes ischioxanthus
CGACACGCGACGTCTGAGGAAAAAAAATTCTAAAAAAGAAAAAAAATTGTCACAAATTATAAATGATGTTCGCGCACTTGGTTCATTATTTTACAAGTATTTTCATAATAATATTAATTGAATTGTAAGTGTGGAGCAACCGATCGGTCCATACTCCTACCACAGTGCGAGAGCATTCACTCGCAACGAAGAGCCTCGATCGTTCGACACCCGAGAGTTCTATGAGAACAAAGCCTCGGGCATCGTCCGATCGGTCGACACGCGAAGGCTTGGGATAAATACCGAGTTCTACGAAAAAAAAAATCCTAAATATTGGAAATGACGTTGTGACAATACTTGTTCAACCATTTTACAAATATTTGTATAATCATATTTCGTGGATTGTAAGCTTTTGAGACCCGATCGGTCCATACGCCATCCACTCGTAGTGTAGCGTAACAGCAACATTCACTCGCAGCGAACAGTCTCGATGGGTCGAGGCGCGACTTCCGAGAGAAGAAAATTGTTACTCAGTGGTCGACACGCGAGGACTGAGGAAAAAAAATTATAAAAAAAAAAAAATTGTTACTAATTATAAATGATGTTCACGCACTTGGTTCATTATTTTACAAATATTTTTATAATAATATTAATGGAATTGTAAGTGTCGAGCAGCCGATCGGTCCATACTCCATGCACAGTGCCAGAGCATTCACTAGCAGCGAAGAGCTTCGATCGGTCGACACCCGAGAGTTCTATGAGAACAACGACTGGGGACATCGTCCGATCGGTCGACACGCGACGGCTTGCGACAAATTCCAAGTTCTACGGAAAAAAATCTGAAATATTCGAAGCGACGTTGAGACTTATACTTGTTCAACCATTTTACAAATACTTGTATAATCATATTCAATGGATTGTAATTTTTTGAGAACCGATCGGTCCATACTCCATCGATCCGTAGTGCAGCGTAACAGCAACATTCACTCGCAGCGAACAGTCTCGATGGGTCGACGCGCGACTTCCGAGAGAAAAAAATTCTGGCCATCGCTCGATCGGTCGACATGCGACGACTGACGAAAGAAAAATTCAAAAAAAAAAGAAAAACAAAATTCAACGATTATAAATGATGTTCACATACTTGGATCATTGTTCGACAAATATTTTAATAATCCTATTAATTGAATTGTAAGTTTTAAGCAACCGATCGGTCCATATCCCATCCACTCGAAGAGCATTCACTCGCAGGGGAGAGCCCCGATCGGTCGACACCCGAGAGTTCTATGAGAACGAAGACTCTGCCATCGTCCGATCGGTCCACACGCGAAAAACTCGAGTGTCGTAAAATAAGTAAATAAAATAATATACGATAAATTTTGTTTACGTATGATTCTAATAATTAAATAAACATTATTTAACTGGTTTAATAATTAAATTGTAATATTTTAGATAACCGATCGGTCCATACTCGCCACAAAGAAAACTTGTATCGTCCGTAATATCGATAAAAATAATTTATTTTGCAAAATTAATATTTACTTTAATCGAAAATAATGTTTAGAGTGATTGTTATTGACAATTGTTGCTCGGTTTCATTGATTTTACATGCTTCAAAGAGTGCTCGGACGTCGCGCGGAGTGCCAGCGAAAGAATGCCGCCCGGCCCGTTCAACGCTGTTTCGTCCCGTTCGAACGCCGTGGCTAAGGCCGGCCGTCGTGCCTCCGTAGGCGCCCCAGCTCGTTACTATAAGGGAGGCGAAGCATCGGTGCTACCGAGCGACGCGAGACTCTCGTTCGATGGACTGGTGGAGTACAGTTGGTGTATAATACAATATTACGCAGCATTACCACGGGTCGGTGTCTTTGACCGAATGGCTCTTATGTGGTACACGCCCTAGGCGCTTTTACATTATTATTGTATACAACAATATGTATAATACTGAGCATCGACTCACCCAATTCCGGGCGAGAATACAAGTATGAAAAAAAATCATACGAAACGAATCACGAAAGTGTCGAAACGACACAGCTTGTTCGCTGAGAAAAAATATTCTAGCGTCAAGAGTAGCAAACGAGAATGTTTGACTAATATACGCGGATTCGCACAAAATTTGTGTGTTTTCAAAGAGACAAAAAAGAGGTGTCGATGGTGCAATCCGTATAGCCGAGTTTCGAAGTCTCCAACGAGAGAGGAGATCTTCTTAGCTGAGCAAAAATAATAAATAAAATGAATAAAATGAATATGGGAAAAAAAGTGTGTGTCTCTCGCCGCGCTTTAGATACGATGCCGCGTCGCAAGACTCTGGAATCGATATCCGCGGGAGATTGACAACGACACTAAGAGAGAAAACACGAAGAGAGAGAGAAGAGTTTTATTATTTTACGAGACGGTAGAATTCGGATGGTGGTTTGCGTTTTTCGCATTCTCATTTCATCTCTCCGCCGAGCGTTGCAACGAAAGAAATATAAAAATCTCTGTCTCTCTCTGTGAGCTGTGTGCGTCTCGTAAACGAAAAACACGT